>QNGE01008516.1:4547-16559 GCA_008508345.1 Paragonimus westermani | reverse complement strand
GGTCAGGCTGAAAACTTTGTTAAAGCACTCAAAAGTGCTATAGCCTCTCTCCAGTTTACTACATTCAAAAACCTTGAAAAAGGTGCTCATAAATTCTTGCTGCAATACCGCATTGTCTGCCATTCCATTACACATGAAAGTCCCGCCAAACGTTTTAGAGGAAGGTCGTTGAGGTCAAACTTGATGTGCATTCAATCTTCTGAAGTTACCTTTTATCTTGGTAGTGATTTAGGGCCGTCGTCTGTTTCATTTCTAGAGAATCCTGGTGAATGCCTGTACCGAATTCTAGATGTCTATGAGTCATCTGTACATAATCGAAACATGGATCAGATAAGTTTTGAGGATACAGGTCAGTTCGTTTAAAATTCTGGTGTGAATTCAGATAATAATGAGTCCGTTCTAGTTTCAAGGAATTGCAAGCATCACTCGAAGGTCTGTAGTGACCAGCGATCATGTGGATTCTCTGAGGATCCCGGCTGCAACCGTGTTTTGTTTCTTGTCTATTCTGTACGCATGATTCTGTGTGCGCCTGCTATATGATATAAACTCACTACCACTTTACTCAGCCGTACAATCAATTTTTACGCCGCAAATGTTTACTTCTCTCCTAACGATCCACTTATCCTTCCATTATTCAAGGTCTTTTGACCTGAACCTTTTCGATAGTTGTTTAACGCATTCGAAGTTTCCACGCGCTTTACACTTGACGCGATTTTGATTGTCGCTGAGTGGACCGGGGCCCACCTGGCGCTTTTCTCCTTTCTTCTCTTGGTTGCTGCCGTTGGTCCCAGATTACACTAGAACTAACTGCCTATCATATTTCCTAACACTTCTGGAAATATACGGTTTGTTTCCAAACCCTGACGCGTTCGTTAAGTTCGCCTGATATGATTACCTATAGACGGCTCTTCAGGAAATCCATTTCAAATTGTTAGTGGACAAGGGTACAGCGCATATCCACTTCCCAACCACAGGTCGTCAAGGCTGCAAACGAAACTCCGAAAGATTTCAAGCACCCGCTGTCATATTTAACCTCTGATGGATGTGGAAGTATACTTTCACGTCAATTATTGAAGCTCAGGTTGTACGTTTTTTGATACGGCGCGTAATTTTAATTCAAGCATGTGATTATTGTTTAGCCTTTGTGTTCTGCTTAAATCGGATATACTGGACACTGGCTCGCGTTAAGTTATGTCTAGTCAGGAAATTTAACAGGCAGTCACCATACCCACAGCTACTCCTGACCATAGTCCATGCTCAGCTCCGGGAGCCTCAAGCCCGCCACAGTCATGTGAAATGGCAGAAAATGAATCATTCCCAGATACACTTCCGTGAAGTTCTTGGAATCCTTTGGGATAAGAAAGGCACAGACAAGGAATGAACTGGGGCAGAAATAGTGGAAACACTTTAATGATGGTATACTTATCAGCGAACTCCTGAGAAACACGTACAGGTGAACGCGGTNACGCGGTAATTGCAAGCACTTTGGAGCGGTACACACAAGTGCACACCATACGCATAATTAACATTATTACGATAAATCATCGACATGAATAAAGCAACGAAAGAGATATTGAAAGAAGAGAATTTAGTTTGTGAACAACACTTGAGGCACAGGTTCCTGAAAAGATAGTTCTCGAGGTCTCCAAAATCCGGGGAAACAATAATGTGATTACGTTAATCGACGCTTCGCAATGCGATCTGTGATCTGATAGTAAAAGTCTTGCCAGAAAGAAGTGAAGGGGAGGTGGCGAAATTTGAAATTTTAATAATTTTGCCGTTATTTTAGGTAAATAAACCCGGGCAAGTGCGTAAAGAATTTTGCCAGGATGAAGAAGGAGAGGAAATCAGGGACTTCTGTGGAAAAGCTGGCGGACCTCCGAACGGCGTATGTATCGTGGCACCCAGGTGTGTTGATCATGGATATTTTTAAGTGTGTTTTAAAACAATCATCAGTGTGGGTCACCTAGGTATCGGCGGTCGATTGTTGGAAATGGGGAACAGGATTGGCCGTCGGAGAAAGAGGGTTAGCAGGCACGCCCAAAGATTCGGTTGACTTGGGGGGGAGTTTAAGGCGATTTATAATCCGCAAATTGTATTTAGTCTGTTAAGGTCAGTTTGCTCGGCCATTGCAATTGCGGACCGATAACTTTCAACCAAATGTTGGGCAGATTTGGCAGCCACGAAAACGGACATACCGAGCGCTGCTAATCCCGAAAATCTAGTGGTTCGTTGGGCTTCATTCAGTCTACTGTCAGAGTCTGTCAATAGGGTGCACCTGGAACAGTCGCGTCTGTGATGCAGAGGGTGTCTATAAATTCCAAATCCTCTGAGTAACCGATTTGAGTCCAAAAATGACGACGGGCTTGAGGGTCAGTTTATCATTATTAAGGTGTTTAAGCGAAAGAAAATCATCATAAGCTGAACAAAAGAAGATAACAACGAGTCTCGATGTTAGAACCATCAAATATACAAATCCTGAGATTAACGGTTCACGTGAATACGACTAAATGCAACAGTCCCGTGATGGCGGGGCGACGAAATACAAAATTAGACCAGGGCATGCAAAAACAAAAGCTCAGCAGTTGGAGGTAGGAGAGGGAGAAACTATGCCAGAGGTAGATTCTACAACCAAACGATGGTAAGATTTGGTAATACATCAATACTAACGTCGGTGGGATAGAGGATTTGCCATGTGCGTTTTTCAAATGGTCATGTCAGTCGTAAGAAGGAACGCTCTTAATCATTGCCAAGGAGATTTCGATTGTAGGAAGAAGGATCGACGCGGAGGAAGTAGATGTGGATAAAAAGCGTGGTCGCCGGCTTTCTGTGAGACACATAGCAGTCGTCAAACACTCAGCATAGGCAACTATTTCAACGCCCGGCTTCCAAAACCAGGACGGTTTCCCAACACTCGGTTAGCTGTGGATTGATTGCATACCGTGATCGGAGTTGTTTCCCAAAACCTTTTTGGCTGGCGACGAAGTCACCGGCCGTCTCTTCGAGAAGACGTACGGACAATATAGCCCTCCTGATCGTACCGCCGATTGTTCTCAAGTGAACCTCGTGGACACGGTTGTCGGTACTTTGCAGTACTCTACTTACGACGGCCTTGGGCTCTACGCCCCATGGTGGAGGGCCTTCAACCAGTATGACAAGGTAATCAACCTTCATGCTTCGTCCAACCTCAACAAGCCGCTGATACTTCTGGATGGAGGTTAAGTACTCCCTGGTCTAGCGTTTCCAAAACACACTCGTCGGGTGTCGAGCGCCCTCTCACTGTTTCGTTTGCCTTTCTAGTACTGCGATGTGAATACAAAGCTGGCATGCGTTTCGTTTTAGAGGCAACAGATCACTTGGTCCTGAAACCCAGGGACCATCCGGATCATCATAGACTAGAATCAAAGGCGTCATTCAGAATTCCCTCGATTTCCGTCAAGTAAGTGCGGGGAGCCTCGTCCGATATTGCTCCTCGCCCTACAACAGCCTGCATGACTCGCCGAAATGTGTGAATCTTGCACCCCTTGTGCTCTGTCCCAATGACGAGTAGCAGAGGGATTGAAATGCCAGTTGATGTCACGAACCGCTGGATACTTTCTCTTGGAAAACAGACAATTTCCTCTTCAGTCCTGATTTCACGTCTACAAATATGGACTCGTTCAAGTACGTCAAGGGCATCACGATTAAACATTCTTGTTGGGTGCGACAAACCCATGGGTACCGTTTTATAGTTTCGCGGAAACGTTAGACGCCCGCACTTCCTAGAATGGGGCGCTTCTAAATTGCAGTTCTGATCCATCGTGGCCCAGTGCACCAATTAAAAGGTCACTGAATTTTCTTCGAAGAGCGCGAAATTAGTGGATAACGCACCCTTGAACACAGTTTTAAATAAGGCGCGGAGTTAGTACAGCTTAAAAACGCCACGTGGTAACCATCTGAATGACCTATCCGTCTGATATTTGTCCATCAAAGGTACCCACATCATCCAACCGAATAGAGTTCTCACCACGTACAGCTGCCCTTATCTCCTTGGCCTTCGATCCAGAATCCAGCGCTGTAGGAGTAAGTCAGAACGGTGGGGGTTGCTCACCCTGCTAACCTCGACTTCACCGAATGAGACATCCAGCAGGTGTACTCACTTACTGGTCTCTGTTGACAATGGTGATGGGTCCCACCAGAAACTCATTAACGGGCTCAGCGTCGTTGACAGTTACAGTCTCACTCTCATCCAGGGACCACAGCGTGGCACTTGTAGGTTCTTAATAATAATAAGGATAACAATAATAATAATATATATTTCTCAACGCATACGTGGAAAGCACGTTGGGTTATGCGTGATCACTGCAGATATTTACAAACCATACAAAAACAAATGAGTAATTAATAGCACAAACGTGGAGCCTGCTGTTAAGAAGGACGTGGTCAAAAGGCAAATGACTGTTGTTTATGAAACTTTGACGCACGCAACAGAGAAGACGAAGGTTCACCCGCCTCACAGATTTAGTCTCAAAAATGAGGTGTTATACTAATTTACCTTTTACAAGGTTGTGGGGTGGGCAATTTTTTAAATAGTTCAAGGTCATTCCTGAAAGAATGCGGTGTAACGCGCAACCGAAACCAGCGGGCCCGCACGAAATGAATTCGAGTTGTGTAACGGGCGTGCTGCTGTGTTGTCGGTGCCGTTTTGGTTTGCGTTTGCGTAATTCGTGTTCATGGCTTACTGGGCCTTTGGCTCATGCTTGTTCGTATTGTTCCTCTATCCAGAATTGTTGTTCGAACCCCTACTTCGGAAGAACGGTGTCCCCTGGTGCGTTCATGTTGTCCGAAGGGTGGTCCGCGAAGTCACGGGCATTCAAAGTAGAATCGGCTGGCTTGCATGTTACAGCGGAAGACGGTTCTCTTTTATACCTGAGAAAAAATGAACCGCTTAATGCTACGTTGCGTGACCTTGAAGCCGAATTTTCTCATTGGTTGCCTTAGCAGTACGCCTGTAGCAGGCATATGTGTAATATATACGACAAGTGTGCAATATATATGTACACCATATATACAAGAAATACCTAAGGTGTACGTGGAAATATCTGCGTAAATGTGAAAGCATGTGTTGACTTATATGTGGGTATATTGTGAAAACAATGTGTATATACACATATATACGTATACATACTTGCATATACCTATATATATCTATTCGCGTGTATATATGTACAGGTATATGCATATATGTATATTTATAAACCCCGAAGAACGTATTCATCTATGTACCCTGCTAACACATTTAGGGGCGAATTAGTTAAAATATCTAATTTCGTCTAATGGACCAATCCGAAGACCATTTAGAGGTTCGTCAGGGAATTTGGACAAAATCCCTAGGGAATCCCTAATATGCGTAGCGTAGCAATTTCCTGATTGGTCAGTTCCCCATGCCCTAAATCACCCCTAAATTAACCCGAATTCATCCTAAACTAACCCTAATTTACCCTAAATTAACCCGATTTCACCCCCAAATTAACCCGATTTAACCCCTGGTTCGGCCCAATGTCAATCCTAAAATAACCTAATTTAACCGATTTTCCCTCTAAATGAACCCGAAATAGCACCTAAATTAACCCAAAACCATGTAATCCAGCGGAAACCAACCATTTCACACTCAAAGTAAAACATAGCAGGAATAAAATGGTGAGATATATTGGTGACTAAAAAACACAATCGAATGTTCTCGTAGACAACTCATCGATCCCCACGAGGTTCTGTTCGCTCCAGAATAAGAAAGGTATGCATTGAACGAACGACTTTCAAATATTGGCAAAGCAAAACATGAACAAACTCCAGCTCACATCAATGGTAAATATGGTAAATATGGTAAATATGAACAATGAAAGGTATCGCTTATTTGATTGTTCACATAGCAAATGGTAGAACAACTTAATGAGACCTAGGGCGTGCACAATCGAATGCAGTTGAAAATCATACTCACGTTGAAACGCATGACACACCGACTGGCAACACGTACTTTCACAGGTCGAGGTTCATTAATATCCCGATCACGTCACTCATATTGGTTTCAAACCTGTCCTCATAGCAAGTGATAGAACAATTGAATAAGACCTAAGGCGTGCAAAACTGAGCGCGGTTGAAACTCAGTTCCCTATTTCGTTCGATGCTTACTTCACCTCTTCTCCGTGGCTTTCTTGTTCGAAACTTCCCTCCACGGTCACGAGCGTCATAAAACCAACATCGTATCCACTTCTGTAGTTCATTCCGCCCGGGTTCTGTGTCCATCTCCTGAGATAGGACTGTTTCTACGTTCGAGGTATATTGAATTAATTTTACACAGCACTAACCTTTCATTACACGCCGTAAGATGAGGTCTTTGAAGGAGATTTTATGTCTTTCCCCAGCTTGAGTATTTCCACGGCTAGCTGGGATCCAATGTTTTCCTTAATGCAACGGTGAAGCAATGGCACTCTTGAATTTCAAATGGTCCAACTAACAGTGTTCGAAGTATTACTCGTATACTTAGCACAATTCCTCGAAGTGTTTGTCTCTGGAGATTGCTTTCTAGCTCGCGGATAGCAGCTGCAGTGTTCACTGGTAGAGCATTTGCGCGGATTTCAAGAACAGCCTGACCCTGAACGTTGTTGCAGCCGTTCCTTCAAAATGTCCATACCCTTTAGTAATTCCTGCAGCATTTGCATCACCGTTGATAGTTGTGAGGAAACAGAAGCGTCATTTAGTTGTAAAGATGTTGCCAAAAGTGCCACGGATGAACTTGTGGACGGTTGCGCCAACCTTGGCGTTGACGTGGGATTAGGAGGACGAATGATTGGAAAAGAGTTGTCAAAAAGTGGGCGGGAAGATGGAGTGAGGACGGCTGAACGAGGCCGGCTTGGAATAAGTGCTGGACCAGGTGCCGCAGTAAGAGAGATGGGACAGTGGGCTGTGGGGATGCCCAGAGAGGAAACAACGGGACTGCGGAAAGGGGTGACTGGAACGCCTTGAATGGAAGGCGCGAGTGTGTGGAACTTCTGCTTTCCCGAAGAGCCACCTGCCTTCAAGACGAACGCCGGATACTGTGCTGTTGTGGCACCAGTAGCACGCACGGGCGAACAGCTATCGGAGTCCTCGGATGATGACCGCGACAGAATCTTCGTAGGATTTAGAGGCACATCGGTATTGCCTGGCCCTCTGACTCCGTTTTCCCATGCGCACAGTTTTATCGGACGAATCCACATCGGATGTGACATCTACTTTCTTGGCATAACGACGCGCCTGCCAATAGTTGTCTAGAAACACAAGACATAATCATGAAATCACTACCTGTTTTGCTGATTACTATGACTGATATCTTTGCGGAGTCAGGCGGGGAAACCCAATGGTCCCGCACAGCTGTGGTAAACTGGAGAAAGGGGTACTTTGGCCATGATGCCACGCCGCCCTCTATCCACGTGGAACTTAGCACTGCGCAGCAAGGTTCACCATCCTCTAGAAAAGTTACAACGCTGTACATCTGAGGTGGAAGTCACTCAACAGTTGCGGGTGACACGTGAAGGACAAAACAAAATGAGTTATATGCTGTATTTATTTACAAATGACATTAATTACAGGAATGTAAAATGGGTGTGTGAACATAACGTGAATGGAACGGGAAGAGCAAACCTTTAGCATCAATGCGAGACGCACTTGCCGTTAAAATGTCTGATGATTAATCTTTGACAATGAACCTATTCAAATAGTGAGAGAAGAAACTGTGAGTGAAGAGGGGTCGGAGCGTGGTAAGGGGGCGGTAACTCACAGTGCACTCTTCAGAATTAGGGTTAAGTATGTCGACAACTATGTAGGGAACATCAATAATAAGAGCAACATTGTTCGGGGGAGTGGTTGTAAACAAAACGGAACTCTTCATGAACACTGAGCATCCAGGTACAGTAGGAAAACTGGTGGCTGTATTAACATCAGAATGGACGACTTCGACAGGAGCAGCAGCAGATCTTTCTAGTAAACGTTTGTACAATTGTCTCACTAGACGCGTCGGCCCGTTAGGCACAGATTTCAATCTGTACGTGAAAGACTCAAACGGAAAAGCAGAAAAGTTATCCAATGAACCATGTGTGGCCATATCATCCGCAAGTTTTTCCAGCGAATGCACATCGTACACCATCCCTGCCTGACCATACAGTTTAAGATAATTGGATACAAATACGTGCATTGATTGTTTCGCAACGTCAAAATGAGTAACACTGAATGTGGGGTGACTTAAAATATATATAACGGCAGATAAATCTAAAATGCTGGTATACTTGTCACCGTCCAAAATCTTCTGCAAAACAACCGGACCGATGCACAACAAGAATTGTCGGCATTCAGTAGCCTTCCAGGTCTTAAAGTCTGTCAGACCTCGGCACTTCTGGCGAAAGTCACAAGATAGGCTTCGCCGACATATTGAAATCCGTTCATTCACCCGTTGGAGTGCTTGCGACTTTACACGAACGCTCTTGGAGACCGGTCCCGACATCCAGTTGTTAATCATACGACGGACAACTCCCAGGCACGCCGAATGCATATAGTCGATGGTAAAAGAGGAGATCATATCGACCGGTAAAGACATAAACGGAGACAGGGACTTCGGGTGTGCGATGCGAAACGATGCGTCCGTTCGAAGAGAACCACTTTGCGGCATGAACGTTACTTTTCGTTCGCAGTATACACCTCGTTGGTCACACTTATCACAGCCGTAGTATGCACCATGACCGCGAACATGTTGAACATATGAGCAAGCGGGTGAATCACAGATCACCGCTTTCAAACAGACGGTAATCGGAACATTGCTAATCTTTATGCCACTGCCTAAGACATCGTGCAGTTCTTGCAGTATGTCCAAGAAATATACTTTGACATCTTCAGGTTTGTTTCTACTTCCATACACGCCAACCACAAACGGCTCGGTTACCATCGGCTCATTCAGGCGACAGAGCACAGGCCATATTGTTGACTTTCCTGAGTTCGATCGTGATAAACCACCAACATGCAGCTGGATTCCTACGGACGTCACATGTTGTAGCCGACTGCCTAGGACAGCATTCACAATGCCCTTCAGCCAACCCCAACTGAGCATATTTGCTTGGATTAACGTCACTTATTGGCAAACTTCTCGGTGTCGACAACAACGTTCGGGCACCACTGGGTAACTCCGACATTCTTTCCTTCAAGATACACAAAAGTCGTGTCACCTGCACTTTGGGAGTGTTGCTAGAAACTGCTCAGTCTCAAAGGCGATCGACAACACTAGCTTTAGGAAGATCAGCCTCCGGATCCTGCACATCAGTTTCTGCCGAACTGTCTAGTACACCTGAAATTAGTCGTTTACGTATGGAAATTTTAACTTGCCTTCATAAAGCGGTCGTTATATGCGTTCCGGTACGGACCCCATGGAGGTTGGAAAGCGTTCGCAAACGTCTGCATTCTCTAACGATTCTTGTACATTACGGTTAAGCTGGGAAAGTTAGCGCTGCACATTCCGATAAATGGTGGAACGGCTGGCTAACGTTTCCGAAAACCACTATTGCTATAATGAATGAAATTTCTCTTACTTCACCATGAACGTGATGCTGCTCAGACATAATAGCAAACTCCGCAAACCTCAAACGAAACAGGAGCGCTAGGCTAGGCGTAAACTCGAACGTGCCGCGCCCGAATAATTGAAGTGGTTCGAGTTCGGATGAACAATGAGCGAGTTTATCCGTACAACGAACATTTCCTGAATATGAATGCTATTCCTTTGTGTTATGTAGTTCATATATTATATAAATAACCCGAACAGTGACGCGCAGGGGATTGGATATATTTTCATCCATCGACACACTACTGGTCAAAATAAAACCACCCTAAATTTTCCCTAAACAGCCCTAATTCACCCCTAATTGAATCCCTAATTGGTGCTAGGAGGGTATATATATGGAATCATATACATAATCATGTATATAAGTATACATACATATATATATATGTATACTTATACACATACATACATACTTATACACATACGTATATACCCGGTGAACACAGTCGGCGGAAAACATTCGGAATAAAGCGCGAAATCAGAGTCAGTACGCTGCTGAATTGTGATTGGCTGCATGTCACAACCTATGCACTGTTGCTGCTTGATGTCACTGAGATGACGAATCAAGGGGCTGTGATCTCACCGTGTGAAGCTCGAAGTCGCAGGGTGGTGGGGACTGATCGATATGTGTGGGCTTGTCGATTGGATGCATCCGTTGGACCATAGGCGTAGTTGTGGCCGGAGCCGAATGACGCATTTAAGCGTGGGTGGGTAAGTGTGTCGACGCAAACTGTTTCTAATCAACACATACAGCAATTGTCGGCATGCCTAGAGGCTTTCAGTACGGAGGTGAGTTGGAATTTGTGTTCACCGTTTTTGGGCATGACTTCTCAAGCACTACTCTGTTACCACTACACAAAGTTATGTGGAGGCAAAGATGGTAGTATGAGTTAATAGAAATAATTGTGTGTGGTGTGTCTTCGAAAATGTCCCCCATATAGCTGGCTTAAGTCTTAGTGAGCCAGCTTGGTGTGCACTGGCTGCGTTTAGTACGGCATTGTGACCCTTAACCCATGTAACACATGGCCCACCGCGACTGAACGGTTTCCTGCGGGTTTCGGTGGGCCATGAGAAAAATCATCGAAACAAGCATCTAACGAAATAATTCTTCTGGAAGTAAATGTCTATGAACATCACCTCGAAATCTGCGTTCATTTGTTTAAATGACGTCGTAACGTCAGATATCTTTAACCGCTAATTTTCGGAGCTCGCTGAGGTAAGAGTTGTGCACTTTGGACGGTTATGCTGTTCTGCAGAAGTACGTGAGAAATTAGCCGCTGTTGTTCATTCTCATATGTCACTCACTGAGAGTAATTTCTGGAGGCCATTTATTTATTGTTCTATGTAAAATAATAACCGAGTAGTTGCATTTCAAAAATATCCATGACAATTGTATTGTTGTGGCTCATGTTCGAATATTGCACGAGTTCATGAGATTATATTGAGGTCACCCAGTGTGAACAGGCAAATGTCCGTAGTGTTATTGTAATGCCCAAAAGGAACACTGTAAGATTGTTATGCTTCATGTTTGCTCTATCCCCATTATTTACGAAGATATGGAATATGAAAAATACCCGTAAAACTGGTGTTAATGTTGCTTAATTTCGTTCACTACACATTTTCTTTGCATTCCTCTGCATGTTTCCTCAGTGTGCATCGAAGTGTGGTGCAGTCGCTCCAACGTCCAGGACGAAGTTTCCTGAACACGTGCATAACGAACTGTATGTTTCCGATGAACTTGTGTAAACTATTCAATAAACTTTCCATGTTTACGGATATTTTGCAATATTCTTCATAAGCGGCAGCAGTAAGCCTGGAACGCGTAACAAAAATGAAGGGGAATCCGTTTATTTTTTAATAAAAACGAATTTTGCGGACCGCGTTGGAAGCTTCGTCGGCGATTTTTTTCTCTGACCCGCCGTGGCCCGCGAGGGGACCGTGCGGGCCCCGCAACGGTTTGCTACTTGGTAAACTACTTGATCGGGCGTTCTTATACTGATGGTGTTGTACGACAGTGTGGTTAACCGTAGTTCACATGTACCTTCCTATTGTTCATTACAGCAAGTTGGCAATGTGCCGAAGTCGACGAACGTACAAGAATTCAATACAACTGCCATCGAAGAGGACTGCCAATCGTTGGAAGCGGCGATGCATGTTAACAGTGGACTCCACTGATTGATCTGAAGATGGTATCCTTAGAACAATACAGAGGAAAAGTAAGTGTTTTTCCACGTGCTATGTTCTCTCTTTAGCTGACGTTTGTAGCGACTATAATAAATGATATTTTGATAGTCGCATTCATCTGTACATTTTCTATGATTTTGATTTTGTACCAACTTTTGTTTTAGTCAAGCTACACAATTTGTAACATCCGTCCCGGGGCTAACACACAA
>QNGE01008515.1:0-16566 GCA_008508345.1 Paragonimus westermani | reverse complement strand
AGCCGAAAAATCCACCGGATTGCAGAGCTTGAGTGACCGAAGTGTGTTATGGAAAGGCAATCTCGTTCGTTCCAACTAAACGATCCACTTATCTGCCAGTCGATACTGACCAAAAATCAACTGTCGTTCTATAGGTTATTGCTCAGAGAGGTGTACAATCCGCTTTGTGCAGGGCATTGCATACTGGAGTGAAATCTCGATTAGTTCGAATAGACTAATCCAGTAGCGGGAAGGCAAGGAATATGTACAGAACACACGCATGCAGGCAAATCTTGGTTACCACTGGTATCCTTAAACAAACTGTATTGTCGTCCATCGTTCATACTAACACTCATTGTGATACTTCATCCGGTAACTCTTTTTCCTTATCCAGTTACACTCGATAATATTGTCTATCAACCAGAACTTTCTCAACTCGAAGATTTCTTGCCAGCATGTGCGCATGAACCTGCAAGCCGTCAGTCCGTAAATTTTTATCTGCCCGTTTTGTTGCGAAATGTTCACCAGTTACTAAGCACAAGCCCCAGTGCACTGCTTTCCGGACGATCGGTTTCAAGATTAAATACCAAAATTATGGGCGATTTAAAAGCCGCTATGCACGGCTTATTGTTTGAGGTTTCCCGCAAACAGTTCGATATTTCTTACGATCAGAGGTTATCAAGTGTCACATGCGTCTTGTTTCCAAATCAACAAGAAGTCAACGCAGCTCAGTGAACTGACACCTCACGGCGCCGGATTCAGGTGTTCGAGTTTTTCCTGGTTTACCAGAAAAGTTCTGTTGAATATGCATCACTCAAGGTGCGCTATACCCACAATCATTCGCTACACAATTCACGGGGAAACGGCTGGTCATCAGTAAGACGGCATAAATAATAAACTATCCCATTATGCTTGGCATGCGATAAAACAATGCTTGTCTTGGAGCCAGGAATGGGGGATTCCAGTCCGAGAACCATGAACACAAGAAATCCACAAATTTAAGCTCTCCGTCCTACATCTATAGAGACGATACCGCAAAATGCTCCTCAGCATCCCGTACGTTCAAACGCGCATTCCAAAACTACATCTGTACCGACACTAGTTGTTCATTGCTAACTGCGTTAAAGTTACAGTTAACATTTTTACTGTTTCTTCTCCTCCTCAAATTTTGCATGCGCCTAACTGTTTTTTTGAAAGAGTATGGTTACCGGCATGTTACCGAGCACTCGAACGTTCGGCTCTGGTGCCTGCATGCTCTGCTAACGTTTCATCTGGCTCTTCGCTCGCTGTCGTCGACTTCACGTGTCGGAAATATATTTCTTGTCTACTCGTTGCGTTGTTCGTAGCTGGCCGACCGCAGCTCGTTTGAACTCTACACATCTAACTTAGCCCTCGTGATTAATGAATAAATTCCACCACGACAAATTGACAAGTCTCACAGGTCTAACGGATGTCACTGGAGAAGTGGCATTGCGCTCTCATCTATTGTTGGATGTCAACCTTTGAGTAATCTGAAGCGATAAGTTGACGCCCACAGACATGAAAAATTCTGCTGGACGGCGTTAATTACGGTGATTTGACCCACTGTTTTATTAAATAGGACTGAAAATTACGCCGCCTGTTACACGCAAGAACCAAATTTGCGCAGTCGGGACATCTTTGTACAGCGTTATTTCTAACTAGCGGCTTAAGTGACGGACACGTAAACTGGGACGACACAAAACGCAATGGGCAAAGGATCCAGAAAAGAACACGAGTTGCACGACTGGAAGTCAAAATGGAGTCAACAACATGGGAGCACATCGCATCATAAAGGGTACTCGAACTTTTGGCTCAGCTTCACAGTCATTTGTGTTACTAAACAATGCCACTTTTTTCAGGCTACCTCTGCTCAGCTCGAAGAACTCAGCTGCTCTTGCAGAAAATCGGGCGTTTTATTGCATACCTAGTGAACTCGATCGTCGCGCTCTCCAACGGTTTGTGGAGCAGAAATCTCCAGTTCAGATAGTAGTGTTTTAAATTCACTTCACAGATAAACACACGGTCTCGAGGCTAGACACTCAAGCCACCGGGTTCCAGTCGGTTTATCTGTGACGATACCCAGTGGACGTTCGTTTGCCTAAAGGACAATCATTGAAAGCGTGGTGCATCATCGCCCTTGAAGATTACAGAAATTATCAGGACCGGAGCAAAGTTAAAAACCTAGTAAGGCTTTATTCGAGCGCAACTCCAACAACGTTCTGGAACGGGTCCTACAGAAGCCGCAAACGATCTCAGAAGGAAGGTCGTTCCATGGATTGAGAACCCTGCAATAAAGGGTCTCTGTATCTGTAAGGTTTAAGGGTGGGGTTTGTGGAGCTTTTTGTGGTGATCACTTCGGCCACTATCAGCCTCCAGGATAAAGAACTGCTCGATAAGTCACATGCTAAAGAATGGGTGTGTGAGGATTAAGTCACCGCAGGGTCTTCGGAATTCATTTGTGTACAAGCCAATAAATTCAGGTCGCGACTCATAAGCCACATGCCGTGCGCTACTAACCGGCTCGGCATCCGCGCACTGAACGCGCTCAACAACGAGTACCTACTTCTTCCAGCTGGTGTGATACAACTTGATTGACGTACTTAAGAAGCGGCCCCATACAAACCCTGTGAGGTGCTGGAATTGCTTCATTATCTCGGTTGTGAAAAGTCCGAATCTTTTGCTTCCGGCCACATTGTGGTGGTATGCGAAAGATGAACTAGATGACACCGGTTGACAAGTATGATCCTGTTAGAGTTAGCGGCAGCCGTCGTTGCGGTTAAACTGGCCTAGCAAATAGAGCGCTAGTTGGGATGGTCAGTTGAATCTACTACGTTTTGAACTGACCCGATGGTCGTTTTGTACAGTGTGCTAAATTCCCCCAGGCGACTCCCGAACATTTTGCTGGCCGGTTGACCACAATTCACGAAGCTTCTCGACCAGAGCAACGGTGCTATGTTGACACGAAACGCAATCAAGCAAATCTTGTATAGCGCGGCACCTGTGCTCACGCTTCTCATAAGTCGGACCGATGTTTATATGACCTTGAATTTCCACGCAGTCAAGATGGTGAGTAGTCCCGTCCTGTTGAAACCGGCCCAGATATGGTAAAGGACGTTGAACAAGCTTGCAATGCCGTCACGTTGCAAACTCTAGACTATTCATATTTCTTTATGTCAAAATTTAAGGACACAGCATCGTGGAACAAACCACTACGAACGGTAGCATCTATTCTTCGATATAAGCAGTTTCTGTCTAAAAGAATACAAGCAGTCCGCACAAGACGACTGACTGCCTCGAAACTTAAAGCAACGAAGAAGATATGTAGGGTAGTGCAGCAGCAAGTGTTTCGTTCAGCATTGAAGAAAACTCACACCCACTGGTGCAACAAAGAGACGATAGAGGCACATCCACAAATCGATCCAGAAAGTCCTCCGTAGTGGTCACAACCCACTTCGAAAGCTCAATCCACTTTCGCTCAATGGTGTTTCAAGTGTAGGTTGGCGAATACAGCAATTTCCTTTAACTTACGGTGTGAAGCACCCGATCATTCTGCCTGAGAAACACTTTGCGGTCTGTTTATTATTCGTCACTACTACAAAACCAATGGTCATATGGGATTAAGTTACATTCTGTCGGCTACATGACAACGATACTGGATAACAACAGCTAACATGACGGTCAGAAGTGTTCTACACGATTGTTATCAGCGCTGTAAATTGTCCTCCCAACCGTGCCGACAGGCAATGACTCTACCTTCTGCTGATCGGACTGAGATGGAGGTATGCCTCTTCACCACTGCCAGGGTTGACCATTTTGGGCCCATTCGTCTTAAAAGAGGAAGCGGGGCGGAAAAGCGCAATGGCTGCCCCCTCATGTGTTTCAGCACGAGGGCAATACATATTGAGGTGGCGCACTAGTTGGATATTGACTCACTCTTATGTGCCCTTGATCGGTCTGTTGTGCTGTGTCAAGGTAACGAAGAAAGAATAAAGAAACCGCTGCTGACGTGAAATGAGGAAACGACGTCCAAAGCCCTCATAGCCCACGGTTGTGGCTAAATGTTCAGCCCACCAAAAGTGAGTCANCTGAGGTGGAGTGTGAGAAAGGACCATCCGAACGAAAAAACGCATCCTCTTATTGACATTATGAGAGCAAACGGTACCTGACGAAGGTTCACGTAAGATTGGAAGGATTCTCAATGACCGACGTCTGGTCCGGCGAACAGATAATCCCAACGACCAGTACGTTCTAACACCGAGTAAATTGCCGTCGCCTCGGGGCAATCCCTCCGTACCCCTAGTTGTAGTGGTCAACGAAAATCTGTTCAACAAGCATTACCTGACCGACTGGTTTCGGGGAATATATGGTTGAGGTACTCTCTACCTACGCTATAAGTTATTCAATGGCGGCAACTCAGTGACCCCAAACTGAAAGGGGGAGACCTCGTGCCACTGCCAGAAGTTGGCACCCCAAGAGGTCATTGTTCGAAAGGTATTATCGAAGCGACTCATGAAGGTCAAGATGGTCCAGTGAGAGACGTCATTGTCTCCGAAATCTAGTGGGCAATTTCCGAGAAACATGGGGAGCTGTACAAACTCGAGGGTGACCTTGTACTTTCTGATCCATGACTGGAAAGTTTCTCACGAATGCATGTGGTTAAAACTCCAGTGGTCCACAGTCTCGAATCCCGGGGGAGCGTAACATTTTATTGTAATTTTCCATTATTCACCGCCCACTCCCCTCCTTCTGTGAGTGGCATGTTTGATGACATACTTATGCCCCTGTGAAGGCCTTGTGGCTGCCATATAGAATCTGGATATTTTCCGTCTATGCCCGACCACTGACGGTCGAATACTCTCTCAGGACGTACCGTTTCGAATGTATGTGACATCTTACATTGGTCTCATATATCTACTTTTATGTATTTGCCGATATCTACCATAGAAACATTACCTAGCTGTTTGTGGTCGTTATCATTGTGATTTGACCTCAGGCCGTTAAGTTCTAGTGGTACCCAGCTGACCTCCAAAGTAGAACGTAGAGCAGACTCAACAACACCCGTATGCCAAAATCTGTCCTAACATCGACTTTCGTAATGTCTACTATGCTGATTGCATCATTGAGTATCTAGCTATTATCACAATCTCCTTTGAATCACATGTGTGTACACTTACTGTCATTTAGGGGAAGATTCCAGCCGTTTGGCCACCGCTTCATCACTTCAGGATCTATTCGCAGTGCACTGGGATCACTGGCACTCCCGATTTTCAGGTCGTTGGCGTCAGGAGGGTGCTGCTAGAAATGTTGTCTGGAAGGTCGATGGTGTAACTAAGAAACAGGACAAGAGCAAACACTGAGCCCTGATAAACTCTCGCAGATATCAGGAGGGACGAAAGGTCCAACCGTTTCTTGACTCTAAAAGCCATGTTATCAGGAAAAAAGTAATTCAGTAAAGGTCCTCCCGTTGGATGCCGCAAGTTCTAGCCTAGGCTCCAGAAGACCGTATGGGGCAGAGCCGAACGCTTTGGTGAATTGGAAGAAAATGGCTTCTGAATTAGGGCCATTCTCTTTAGCCCACCTTAGGCTACCCATGCATAGAAGAAAAATACTATCTTCCAGGTCGTGCTTAAGGTCGGAGCGTTTTAGCAAGCGTTCTTTCACCCTGCACGGAATGCTGGTGGAGCTGGTTAGCCGGTCGCTAGACGGAAGATGCTGGTCTTCGCCTGAAAAATTGGCGTGAAAGTGGCCTCTTTCCGTCGCGTACTTAGCTGCTCAATCGAGGAAAAACCAAAACAGAATACTGAGCGGCACTAAGCAGTCTTGATTTATCCGGAAAATCGACACCCTTTTATAGAGGAAACAGTGTTTATAACTGCTATTAAGCGACAGGCGTCTTCATCTTTCTGTTGGCTAGTTTGTTGCTGTGTTGTTCCGCAGCCTTGTATCTGGCAACTCGACTGTTTGAAACAAATGCACATTCAACAGCAGCCAATCGCCGTCTATGGTAAGTTTCAACCAGTCTGACCACAATTTTGTCTGTAGCAGCTTGTTTACGGACACTAATTTGCTGGGTCTTCTCCAATCAAGAAACCGCCCCAGTTCAAACTCACTAAACCTTCCATGCGTCGGGAAATGATAACCCGACTGTCTGTTAATGCGGTTTGCGGGGGACTTCACCGGACCAACTATCATCTCATTGAGGGTGCTGAGGTGGATCTTATCTGGACTCATCGTACAGTATTTTCTAACCTCGTTTAGAAACTCCAAGTGCAGTTACGGAAAAGTCAGCAGTAATGATTTGCGGCTGAATGTTCGTGCATATCGAGCCAGATGTCAACTCTATGCTATAGCTTTTGACACAACTGAAAAGTGTTCTTCGACTATTTCAGCACCTACTTCGTATTCGGAGCACACCTGTGTCCGGCAGTCGCAGATTATGAGCGGAAAGCTGGTCTTCTCTCAACCGAGGCATGTATTTAATTGAGGAGTTTTCCTTCACACGAGCCCTCAGTAAGACACTTTCTTATACAAGCTTAGTATGTTGGTGGATTTCCCGCTGACGCCCATTTTGAACAGCGCAAAAAGCGTTAGGATCCTTTAGGTTGCCTGTGAGCTTTTCCCCGCGGATAAACGAAACAAGAGGTCGATGCATCCTGCTCGAAAGAGGCCAGCAAACAGAGAGGAATGCAAAGTTTGCAAAATGTGGATAAGTCATCTGCGTTTTGAAACGAGTAGCAAACCAGCTCGACAGAGTGGCAGTCAATGAAGCTTGAAGCGAGATACATTATCACGCCGTCAATATCAGCCTGACTGAAGTTTCAAGCCGAAAACTTTCCTGCTGGCATTTACAAACATGAGGTCGAACGTCACTTTTCAGCGGTTATTGATGATTTTAATTACAACACTCCTGGGGAATGCCACCCGTAGTGGTTGGAACGTAGATTGTTACAACTTGCTCATAACGTTTTGTTTTCTCCAATGTGTTCACCACTATCTCGGAGTCTTTGGCTTGTTTATTTTGCGTCAAAATACCCCGTTTAGACATTAGAAGGAGCGTGTAGCGAATAAGCTTGCTTTTGATGATTCATCGTCATGCTGATTGCAAAACACTTGTAATTAGCTTGATGATGATTCACCGAAAACTCTCTTGTTCGCGACATGTTTCTCTCAATATCGTGAATGTTTGCAAAAGCTACTAACTTCGAAAGCTCCTCTTTTTGTCAAACTCCAAAGCATCACTATCAGAGACTCATTCTACTCAGACGTTGAACACGAGTTCGGAGACAACTGGTATCCGGCAAGCATCAGAGCGATTGATGTTCACCCCATTTCCCCATATGCCAGCGGTTCACGCGTTTTAATCCGTCGGCTTTACTGACGTTCCAACCACTAGTCTGGTGGTCGGCAACCAAACAATCAGTGAAGAAGCCTTAGTTAGGTGGCTTCAACTCAAAATGGCGACAAGCAGGTCTTCGCCCCACATGTGCCGATCAGACGCAGCGCAACAAAATAATCCCCGCGTACCTTCCCTTCAAGTCAGCATTACACCCCTCACCGTTTTTACAGTGATGAAAGATGCACTGGACCATCTATATCTGGAAACAATCTGTTCCCCTGGTGAACTAGAGTAAAACAATGAGAAGACGGAATTCATGCGATGTTCTCCGGAGTAACATATCATGCATTTTGATCACACATGAACATGTAGTAGGACACATATTCGAAGGTCCTGACGCGTTGCAGGTGATCTTTCAGAACAACCGGAAACATACTCCGGTTTGTTGGGGCTTTGACTATCAAACGTCACAGTCCCCCTCTGTGTCCAAAGAAATTTTTGTTGACACTGCGGCTATCCAGGTAGTCGGCATTTCCACAATTTGGATTTCCGTTTTTGGTGTCCGTCCGTTTAATCCATTAAGCTGTGAGTTCCGCTCCGTAAAATTTTGACTCGTTTAAAATTAGTTACATGCCCGTATGTCATCAGAATCCACGAAATGTTACCCCAGAGATCATCTTATGAACTGCGTCTTCTCATTGTCTCACTTAACTTCCTTTACATCCCGTTTGTGCCGCATGCTGATCAACTTTTAGGCCATGGAGATATAAAACCGCCGACCCACGGCAGACTGATGCTGAGAGAAAGGGCTCATCACTACCTAGTGCCTTCCAGAAGTGTGGCCTCTTACAGAGGGTTTCTCCCTACCGATAGCCCGCTAGGACAATCCAACTCAGGCATTGCGTTTAAAGGCAAATTAATGGTGATGCCTGTATCTTGTCAACCGCCAAATGCCAAGTTCATATAATTGTTAACTCGTACACCTTAGACTGGAAGGCAAAATCAGTGCTGTTTGCCGATGGATTGGAAAGAGTTTGTCTATCGTCCAGTGGAGTATACACTGCTCCAGCAGCTGCCCACAATTCTACAAACATACCCAGAATAAACGTCACTAGATCGAAGGCAGAGCTCACGCAGTTGCTACTCGGAGTAAACATCTCTGGAAGGCGCATAGCAACATTGTCTTTTGAATCCTTGAGCCGCTTAAATGCTTCCGTTAGGATTTCGGTCTGAAATCGACTTAATACTGTCCCAGACTACAGCCACATTTCGTAAATTCTCCGCTTTCCAGTCAGCGTTAAAAATGGAATAGGGTGAATATTGGTGCTAGAACGAGGCATATATGAGGTTTGAAAGGTGAAGTAGAAATCGGACAAATTCGTATGTTTGGTGAGGCCTTCTTGGTAAATTACAAAAGAACTTCCGAGCATATCGCTACTCGCCAAATGCTCTGTTGGAACGCGGGAAATTGTGCCGAACCTCTTCACCATTTTGCCAAAAGTAAGTTTATAGCCGATAAGTGTTAGCCCTCCGGCCTGCAGGCAAGAGGCGTTAGGAGGCTACCAAAACCCGCTTTATGACATCTATTCGAGCACCCGTGCTGTCACGCTTTTAAGCCTGTGTAATGGAAGAGCTAAACGGACGGAAATTTTTACCAACCAGGCAAGCAGTGAACAAACAATACGTTTACCAATAACTGAATCTATCAGGTGATATCAGCGCTTCCCAAGAGCGACAAGCGTTGCCTCAGAAGTGTGTCGGCCATTCTATTTGGTGCGCTCAGGAAGTCTCCATTTGGAGATTGGAGTAGTAATCACCTGCGCTTCCGTTTCCGACATCGAACTCCACAGGCTACAAGCAAGCGTAGGAAATCAACGCTGCCTGCCCAGAAATCGTGGATGCTGCTGTTTAAAGCCATTCGTGAAGCATCATGTCCCTACAAGCTCGACGGTATTCAACACTGGGCGAGTTTTATTGTATAGGGTCCGCCCCAATAAGATGTTGAACACGAACTGTTTGCGCGATTTTTATCCCTATTTTGAGTCTATCTCACTACATTGGCATCTCTTCCAGAGAGGGAACCAAGAAAGTGGGGGCTAATCTTTAGTTCGGAGTGGACATGAACATTTGCGAAATCACTCAGCCTAATGGGCCACTAGGTATGTCAGTCACTTGCATGGCGTTCCGGAAAAGTTTAAAACAACTAATAGATGAAGAGGGGTTTTTAGTGGTTCTGGTTCTTAGATCAAGCTCTTGAATTGCACATGGAGCTTACTGCCGCTCAAAGAATAACCTACGTTCATTTGGGCTCCATTGCGTAAGGCCTTGCATTCGATAGCAACATGACGTCATTGGAAGGCATTTGACGCGCAGTTTAGTACTCACATTTATGCTGTGGTTCTTCCGAACGCCACCTTCAAGGCGTCCGAAAGCACCACCAGCCTTCATCACACGTACTCGCAGCTAGTATTTCGCGAAAACATTTGTCAGTAGAATGCTACCTAAGTGGCATAAATATGTAAAGCTTCACACAGTGTTTTCAAGAACAAGGATGAAAGATGCATACACAACATCTCTGCCAGGAGAATGCTGAGAGAAAAAAAGCTTGTTACTGCTGTTAAGACGCAAACCGAAGTATGGCGCCAAGATCACAAAAACTTAGTTCGACCGCTGAAGGTTATTTTCGCTATGTGGAAATAACGCGTTATAATCCGCAGACAGAAGGATGCGCGTTGCTGATGTGCATCTTTAGCATGAAAGTTTGGACGAAGAATATTCATCAGGGTGCCATCGGTTCGTTATTCAACTTCCGCAGATCAATCCGAGTTCTAGAGCCCAACTGTTGACACCGTGGTCAATATAGAATAAACAGGGCTAAAGCTAAGACAGTACTCTTTTTACGACAGTAGCAATTTCGAAATAATCAGAGGCCGATCAACGCGAGTACACCTTGGCCTATGTACATGCCTTTGAAAAGTACATGTACCGATCACAAGCGGCTCTCGGTGATTAATTTCCTGTCATCTGAAGACACGCTTCTTCACGAGAGTCGCAGCTACTGCGTAGGACGTAGTAGGTACATCCGATTGGCAACAACACAGACACCATTCGGTTACTTTGAGCCAACCTCCTCGGTCCCTGCAGGCTAAACGCTATGAAAGTTTGATTGGTTGTTAACGTGTGATCGGACGTCGAACATTTGTAGGTGGTGTCATGTGGCCAATCGCAAATCATGAGCTTCACGACGCTTTTTTGTGTGTTTCAAACGGAATTTTCCAAAAATATTTTTCGTAAGGGTTAAAGATGTTGAAATGAAAAAGAAAGGGTGTTCTACGAACATAAACACTCCCGGTCGACAAGTGAGTAAGCTAACGACCTCAAACATTGGTTACAAGACGGACAACAAGCAACGTCTATTGAGCATTTTCCCGAATCATCTTTTGGAAAACGTCCTTAAAGGGTCCCACACTTGATGAGGCACTCATAACCTTGCTACAGTGATGTTTTAAGAACACTACAACATTCACCGAGTCAGCTTGCTAATTTTCGCCGTCGCCAACTTCAGGTAGTGACCGTCTTTGGACCCACTCTAGCGACGGTTTTAACATTTGTACTATAACCGGCATGATGGTAGAACACAGAAGACTCCATGTGATTGCACAAACAGCTGCTCCGTACAGTTGTCTTAAGCTGTGAACGACCTTTAGTTGGCTGTAGGCGTCCAGGTTGTTGGCTGTTCCACTCGATTTACTTTTACCGTAAACAACATAGAGACAAACACGTGAGAAGAGATTAAAAAATTTCATCTGAAACGCTTGGGTTACAAACTAGATGTCATCTCTGATCCTGTTGAATGTCACATTGATAGGGATATATTTCTGCACCGTGATAAACATTTAGCCTCCTAAGCATAAAGTGGTGACTTACTAGAAAACATACCTTTCGGCGATCGATAGACAGCTTGGGTCAATCTGTTCCCGTGTAGCTGTTTGTATGAACGCCACGCGAACCAAGTCATGTTAGAGACAGTGCAGTAGGTTGAACAGAGTTAATTGCTGAAGGCTCGCACTGACAGAGTGGGACGCAATTCAATTTGCTACGCAGTTCCATGTGCACCAAAGGTGGAAACAGCCATATGATGGCATCATTTGCAACCGCTTCTAAGAACGGCAATTCTTTGAAAAATATCTGCTTGAAAACTCACAAGAAACGAACATATTTATGAATTAAGTAGGGGCAAGGAACCTGGAAACACTGCCATAAATGCCTCACTGTCAAATAGGATAGTATTCTTGTTGAAATACATCGTCAACGCGGTATAATCGTGTTCCCCTTTCAACATTGCCTCTAGAACGCCGCGAAGTAAGCATTTTCATGTAATCTACTCTGCTAGTTGCAATGAGCTTATTTTGTATAAATTTGAAAAGGCAGAAAAATGTTTACAATGGGTTGTTCTCGAAAAAATGGCGGGGAATTTTTTGTCACAACTAGTACAGTCGGCACTTATCCGGTGTATTCAAGCTTTCCCGCCAATACTGCTCACCTACAATTAATGAGCTGTGAGTACTCTGCCTGAAATTCTGGTTTCAACATTTCAACAGCTTTTGAAAACCATGATTCGTGTCATAATGACCGTTATCCGTTCGGAATGACCTTCAAGCCCGATAACCTCGAAGACCGTAATGTCAACTTTGCACGTGGCTGATTTTGTAAGCCAGGGTTCGACGAGAAATGGTACGTAGCATGCGCGAAAACCTCCGTTTGCTGTGACGGTAGCTATTCGGCTTCACCAAATGATGCGCGCGCTTGCACACGGAGTCACATAAAAATCCA
Organism: Paragonimus westermani; assembly: GCA_008508345.1. NCBI lineage: Eukaryota > Metazoa > Platyhelminthes > Trematoda > Plagiorchiida > Troglotrematidae > Paragonimus > Paragonimus westermani. The sequence goes on along the minus strand of QNGE01008515.1, from coordinate 4,397 downwards.
TTAAAAAGCGGAAACCTACCTTCATCTGTCGCTTTTAGTCCGTTTGGGATCACTTGGAATGAAGAATTTTGAATGTCTACTTCCTGTTAAAGTGATCATATCGTTTGCCTTGAACTTTTAAAGCTGTGCATCAGGCCTGAAAAGATAACGAATTATCATTTTTTCAGTTAGGCTGAGAGCGGCCTGAGTGGCAATGAAAATAAAACCGTCCTGCCACTACTGATTGGATGACCGTAGGGAGCCTGCCACAATAGGCCATCAAATCTTCACCTGCTGTTGCCCCGGATTTGCCACAGTTGCAGAGGACAACTAGTTAACAGGGCAACGGAAAGACTGCAATTGAGAATAGACTGCCAGGTGAGATCCTGAAGAATGACGGACAGGTCCCGGAATGTTCACTGCTCCAGTTGATTCACCCCATCTGGAAGCACGAGGCAATGCAGAAAGATTTCAAGGATGCCCTTATCGTGTCTTGTTGAAAGGTAAGGGTGACGAGAAATGCCCCAAGAGCTGTCGAGATATAGGTCTTCATTACTGCGCAGGCAAGGTGCTGGCCAGAATCTTCCTGTCTCGGCTGAATACTGGAGTCTTAGAGACAAATGTTCTTGATGAGCAGTGCGGATTTCAGGCGGGGCACACCACGGTCTGCCTGGTGTTCACTACTAGACGGCTACAGAAAAAATGTCGAAGGCGAATACAGCCGCTGCATACCTTGTTCGTGGACCTCATCAAAGCGTTCGATTCTGTGAGCAGCGAGGCACTGTGGATAGCACTTGGCAGGTTTGGATGTCTACGTAAGTTCGACAGTACGATTAGATCGATACATCTGGGCACGAGAGCGGAGGTGCAATCGTGTAAATCTACATCGAATGAGTTTGACATTGTCACTGGCATGGAGGAGGGTAGTGTCCTATTCCCTGCCCTATTTAGTTTATATCTGACTACCATGGTAACAGTTAATTTTCAGGACTCTGGAAAGGATGGCCTTGTGCTTGGGTACCGGACGGATGGGTGCCTGCTGAATATCCGACGTATCTGCACCCCAGCCCTGTTACACACCTCAACGATATGTATGCTTCTCTGTTGATAGGAAATTGTTGGCACAGAGTGCGGAAAAACTGCGATGCGTGGTGACAGCTTCCGGGCCCGCCCGGATATCAATACAAGTAAGAGCTTTGCTCCCTTTCAGCCTTCTCTGTATGAAGGTGAAGAAACAGCACCTTCGCCCGAAATTTGCGTCAGTGGAGATGTTGCTGATAGCTGCGCGATTTTTTGTTACTTGGGTAGCAATTTGCTGAAAGGTCTGTCTATCGACAGCTAGTTAAGAGCTCATGTGGCGAAGGCTAGTGTTGCTTTTGAACGTCCAGAGAGACGTGTTTGGTCAAACCGCAGCCCGAAGGCGAGCACTGAGCTCATTGTCTACCGCTCAGCGGTGCTGTCTATACTGCTGTACGACACTGAAACGTGAACGTTTTATCAGCGGAACATGTGTCACCTGAGCCGCTTCTGTGCGTAGTGTCTGAGACGCATCTTGAGTATTAGGTGGTCGGACATGGTTCCCAACACTGAGGCAGCGTAGCGAGCCGACATGAACTATCTCCTTTTCTGTTGCGTGCGTCAACGTTTCATAAACTACAGTCGTTTGCCTTTTGATTACGTCCTTCTTGACGGCAGGCTTCACCTTTGTGTTACTGTTGAATTAATCGATTTCGTATCGTTTGTAAATATCCGCAGTTATCGCGCATAGCTCAGCGTGCTTTTCACATATGCGTTGAGAAATATATATTTTTGTTATTATTATTATAACGGGATGGAAGCCCAGCTGATGCTAAATCAGCTTCATTAGCTAGGCTACCTCCGCCGAATGGGCGGCGACCATATCCCAAAGCAGCTGCTGTATAGCGAGTGCACTGGCCGTTTGGGATTAGTGGGTCCCTAACGTACCCATTGTGAACCGTCAACGAAAAGACGACGGGCACGTCAACCTCAGGTAGATTATGTCAGTATTTCCATTTTGTCTCCCCTTAATGATTGCATCGGCCAAGATCATGGTCGCATGGTAACTAATCCACTCCTCTTTCCAGAAACTTTGATGTCTGCGGTTTTCTACCCGGTCTTTTCTCCAGCTTCGCTGGTGTATGGAGTGTTGTACGATTGTTCTGTTTTCGTTGAAGACCAACCTGAATTTTGCTTTTCATCCTTACCTTCTCTGGAATGCATTAGCATGAACTGCTGTACTGAAGCATTTCGTGCACTACATTTTACATATTCCCCCCAATTTAGATTATTGCAGTCATTCTCTCATTTTATCCCCCGAGAGATGAGGGTTTTACTTCGTGCTAGCCAATCAACAAGCTAACCAGCAATGGCCGGCTGGACACAAAGGCCACACCCACACACGCGCACACCAGTCTTATACCTTTGGGCTTACATTGGAAATGTGGTGCGTGATTGGAATCGCAAGTGTTCCAGCGCAAGCACTTGCGGCGACAATTAAGCGCACGCGTTCTTTGTCTTCGGTCACTGCAACAGGTTAATCTGAATCGGTTACCGCCAGCCATATAAACAGTTAAACATTACGAAATGTACACTGCTGCTACAATTGGAATTGAAATATACAGAGTAACTAACAAGAATCGCATAACAACATTCGGTACAATGACACAGAAAGCACACTGAACCGTACGTATTACCCGTACAGGATATTAGCGCAGTAAAACAACTTGAGTGCTAGTCGTAGCCCGTGATTTATTTATTATTTTGCGGCACATTCAACCCTGTCTTCTTGGTACGCGATGCAAAAATTGAAATCGCCAAAATCTATGTCACGGACTCAAATGGTTGTTTCAACTGGTCGTTTGATGAAAACGACCCTATGGTATGTTGCTTTTGAAAATCGGTGCGGCTATCGCGGTTGCTTGCTTGTTAACAAATGGATGCCGAAGTAATTTATTCCTAGAAATAGGGTTATGCAGACATTATTTACCAAGTCACTAACAGGATATATTTTTTCAGGAAATGGAATATATTGCGGCCTTCAAGGCGATGTTTGAGAAGCGTGGTGTAACTAAAGAAGGTGAGTTCCTTCACGTATGCGTGCACAGTTAGCTAGCAGATGTCCGATTTAGTGGATACGATGATGAGTCTTTATCTGATACGTGGCTTCAGTCATCCGGAAGCCCATATATCCCACTGCCAGCCGAGATAAGACCATATTCCGCTGGTTTCGACGGGCCATGAGAAGAATCTTAAAAACGAGCACCTCATGGAATAAGTTCCCTAAAGGTGTACGTCTTTAAACTTCACTTCGAAATCTGCAGCAAACTTAGTGACATTTGTTTAAATGACGTCGTAACGTTAGACATCTTTAATCGCTAATCTCTCGAGCTCGCTGAGGCCAGTGTTGTGGAAGTCGTACGGTTTTGCTCTTCTACAGAATTATGTGAGAAATTTACCGTTGTGCATTCTCAAGTCATTTATGGGGAGTGTTTTCAGATGGTTGTCTCATTCTTGTTTTGTCTCAAATAACTAAGGGGAAATTGGAATTCAAACATATCCATAAAACTTTTATTGCTATGGTTCATGTTCGAATTTGGTACAAGTTCACAGGGTGGTTTTCGAGTTACCTATTATGAACAGGCAAGTTTCTGCATCATCGATGCAATGCCCAAAATGAATACTGTAAGATTTTTGTTCTTTGTTCTATCCCCATAATTTACGGATATATGGAATTCCAAACACATCCATATGAGCTTGGGGTTGTTATGGTCCCTCATAAACTCTGCCTTCGGTTATTTCAGTAAGCCGAACATGGTTCGGGGATGCTTTTTTATTATCCGATTTTTATACACATTTGCTGCAGTCTGATTTATGCCTTTCGTTTACTACATATTTCCCTTGCATTCCTCTCTGCGGGTTTTTCAAGTGTGCATCAAAGGGTGGTGTACTCGCTCCAACGTTCCAACGCCCAGTTTTTGCGCACATTCCCGCATTGCAATATCTATGTTGGTGTATCTTACGTTTGTAGGTCTATAAAAAAGCTTAGTCCTCATGAACAAGCGACGGTACAACCGCTGAAACTATGGTAACGCTTCGCTGTTTAATTGCTTTCAAAATTCAAGAAAAGAAAGGTTTATTGCGTGTACAATATCGGTCTTTATAACATTCGACCATCGATTCTCCAAAGTGGTATAAAACGCAGCTTTTCGTTAGTTTTACGTTGATCGTTGTCATTGGTCTACCGCACGTCCTCTAATTACGTCTTCGGAAGAATAAAACAAAAAACAGCCCCATCAAGAGAATTTAATACACGAAATTGTAACAACTTCAGTAACTTGAACATTTTTCTTCCTCACAGATTACATAGAGATTTACAGTCTGCCGATTACACGCAGCGT
>QNGE01008511.1:0-16577 GCA_008508345.1 Paragonimus westermani | reverse complement strand
AAACTACATTAAATTCGGAGAATTTGAACGTAATAAACTGGACCCTCGATCAGAACAGTTTCATTTGTAATGCAGTTTCTACGTAAATTCGCGCTGCTTATTTGTCACAAACCAATTTTGTGGGAGATACAACTGGTAAAATGTCAGGTCACTGCCACGTCGCTAACTCCAATGTTTTAAAACAGTCACACACCGGTTTCTTGCCACTTTCAGTATAGCTGAAATATGAATGGCTTTTCATACCTGTAACCTAAATAGTCGTGGCATAATGTCATATCTCATATACTGGGTAGGATAGTAACAAGCTACTTATTACCTCGGTATTAAGGAAAAAATATATATGTATACCAAGGGACATAGGCACAACAGTCGAGCAAGATTACTGTGGGAGATCAGAACGTCACAATCAAGATAAGCGGATAACGTGAGTTTTCCCTTTTTCACAAAATACTGGTTGCATGAACAACACGACTGGGCTGGGAGTCAAGTTTTGAGAGCGGTGTTCATTATTAGCACAACAAAAGAACTAACGAAAATATCCGAGGGATTAGGAAACAGAAATATACGTAAACATATTCATCAGAACGCGCCAACCAGCTTGTCGAAGCCCAGTATTTTGGTTGAGATATGCAGTAAACCCGCTTCAAACGTTTACCAAGATTTAACAGCTTGTAAAGATCAATGCAAATCAAAGACAATTGAAAACCATCCCACGAGGTCTCTGCTGAATCACATGATCAAATTATAAAGATATACTTCAACAAAGAACTCAGGAAATGTTTTTGCAAAACGTATATGTCCAGCATGTTTCGCTGTATTTCATCAGGCACATACTGGAGTTTGTGGGATTATATAACGAAGTTCAATGAGAATTTTGAAAGTAAACAACAAAATAAACAACCAAACAATCCCACGTACATTGACACACGTTAATGCACACTAGTCACCAGCACAATCTGGCACTGGTAAACTAACCTTTGTAAGCAGCGGGGCTGCCTTCATTTGGTAGTGGTTACCGTCTCCGCGAACTGGAGAAGCATCCAATTATTTGTTCCGTAAGAAACTAACAATAACGATAGAAGACATACATCGCGAGATGTTAAATTTCGTTTAGTAGCTTCATTGACGAACGTAAAACATTAGAATATATGCAACATGCGGATTTCAACACATTGGAAACATTCAACGATTGGGTTTACATGGAACAAAGACTGTCGTCAGTTCCAGGGCAGACAAACTGCGCGAGTCAACTGTTTATGCACACATAGAGCCGGACGGTGAGTATCGGTCAACATTGTCTCGGAGAAAGCAAGCAGTTTCGGGTTCTCATTACGCAACACTGCTTGAAACGAGTTGGCAGGGTCAACAACGTGACCTGTATTAATGATGTGCTTTGTGATAGAGGCTGTCAGATTTCGTCCCAATCTTTCTGTTCCCAATGTCTGTTGTGTCATGGCGTGTGCCAACCACTTGGGCATATGTCCAGCCATTCTTTGTCATAGGCACCGATTTGTTCTTCCGATGGCGACGTCACCGCAACTGCAATTGAACTGATAGGTTACATGCGAGACAGAACATTTTGGTAGTCACGATTACGAATAAGCTGAGTGACACCCCTGGTTGTGAGTATTAATCGCAATTCAGCCAGAGGGAATGTATGAGGTTGAGCAGACTGTAATCTTTTGGCTTACTTCAGTTGTGATATGATCGCCTTTGAAAGGTAGGTTCAAAAAGACCCGGTTCTTGGGAACCGTACTCGCAACGAACTTGGTAGTCTTTTCTGTCTGTGAACATTGATGAACATCTCAGGCTATTCGTTTGCGTACAGGATCTTTCTTAATTTCGCCTCTTCTCCTTGTAAACAATCATCGGTGCATATCTCCCGGGCTCTATGAAACAAGGTTCGTACCATGCCTCTTTTGTAAGTAATGGGCGCAAAAGAAGAGAACTGCAAATACTGACCGTTCCAAGTGTCACTGCGGTGCACTCAGCGTTGTAGTGAGCTATCCTGCCGTCCAGTAAGTGAAATGTCTACAGAAGATAAACTGTTATTCGTTTCCTTCCCAAAAGAAAAACAGAAAGATTAAGATGAATGGAATCAAAACGGTCTAAGAATGAATCAAAATGATTATTAGTGATAAAAATTGAAATGTCATCTACATATCGCTTATTGAGGTTGGCACCATCTATAGCATCAGATGGTATTAGTTCAATCATTCCTAAAAGTATGTCTACCCAATGGACTGTCCATTGCTACAGCATCAACTTGTTTATAGGAGAAACCTCCAAAATCAAAACAGATAATCTCTGTATATAGAATTATAAGTTCCTTAATGTAATCAACTGGGAGAGAAAAAGACCAATTTTGATGGAAAATAAAATCACACAAAAAGCCAACTGCTTCTTGGAGGGTGATTTTTGTAAATAGAGAGTCAACGTCGATAGAACACATCTCATTTAAACTCAATGATACGTTTTGTAAAGTGTGCACAAGATCGAAGGAATCTTTTGCACAATGAACAGTGAACGGTCCACAAAATAAATTTCTAATGAGTAAAAACAACAAAGGCATCTTGTGTACATTTGCTTTGAGTCAGATGTCTATATTTCTATAGGAACTAAATTCATGTTTGTTGACTCCATCGGTACAAAATTCTGTGAAAATTTTCCCACTTAATGAAGATGTGCTGGGTAGTAAAAAATGGTTTAATACTCCGAACTTTCTAGGAGAAATGACCACTTCTGACGTTTCCTTTTGTGAAGTCAACTCACCTATCCATGGACCTCTGTTTGGGGCCGTAAAATAGTTTTCGTTCGTTTCATCTTGCACTGAAAATGTCATCTCAGGAATTCGTAAAAGTCTATCAGAATGCGATCAATCAAGCTTTTGTTTGTACAGGCCATTAAAAAATGATTCCGCCGAGAAGCAACTTTGAAAGGTGTTATGTAGCCTGATTTACCTTGAAAGTCCTGGACACATCGCTTGTACTTAGATGTACACGCGGATACAATACTGTAAAATGAGTAAGTGTAGGCTGCTAACATGACATATTAAAGTGGGATCATTTCTGTGTATATTACCAACAAGGATATGAACTCCTTAAAGATTAATCTTTAACTGACAAGTTATTTATTATATGTTAATGCGGCAGTTCGCAGGAACAACTACGACAGATTCATATCGCAACCCTGCACGTGATTTTCAGTTTGCAAAACAATCACGCAATGATCGAATATTTGCATTTTCGTGTTACGTTTCCATGCGTTCATTAAAGTTCATTAACAGTTATCCATGAACCTTTTATACCCGGACCATTCTAACTATTTGTTTTGTGGGTGGAAGGTAACAGACATGCATAGTACACTACTACGCAGAGTTTTCAAAATGTTCACCATGTGATTCGACGACTGAGGTGTACACCATATTTGGCGCTACCAAACCAGGTACCTATGTCCCTCTAAGATGTTTTACTTCTTAGTGGATTATTGTGAATGATATATTTTAGTTTTGTTAAAATTTCTTTACTTATACACATATTTCAGTCTGAAGATCGACGCATATCCTTGTTGTATAAGAGGCAGTTTCGTTGTGAGTAGTATACCCACAGGTAACATTCAGGAAGAAGAGGACAAGCCCCGAACACGACGGACAAGAAGAGACTATCCTAATAGTGTATACTCGCTGTGTGACAACTTTCATCAGGGCGAATGACAACGTAATGCCACCCAATGTATGTGAGTGCAGGTCTGTTGTGCAAATGAGTGCACGCGTTTGTGGTTTAGTTTTTGACATGACCTGTACGGAAGTTTGCACAATAAACCAACTCGCTGGCCAAGCGTCTTCTGCGGACACAACATCCTGACACTAGGCTCTTCATAGGTGGACCATTAATTCGGAAGGAGGTTTTGATTCAGCTAAAGTGGATTATTTGTAATTCCACCTTACAGCCGTACTCTCTATTAAGCGGATTTATAAAATTGGTCTCCCCCCAACGAAGTTGTGTTCACAGTAAATCGCCAAATAATTTCAGGAGACAAGGCCTGCATTCGGTATTCATCCGATAGATACACTTTCATATGCATGTGACTACATCGACGGATTAATTAAAAATTTTGCTAGACAGAACAAATTCAATGTTCTCTGACTGGTGAACTGTGCGATATCGTATTCTCGGCGACTGAGAGCCCAGGTTTACACCATACTTCTTACGAACGACGTTAAAGATCATTACGAACCAGCCGCTTGACGGAAGATCAAACGGTCCATATACTCTCATTACGAAAGCATGGGACCTAGCTGAAAGAATATAGAGTCTCTTATATTTTTTACGTGTCGTAGTGGAGGAAGGAATTTAGTGAGTGCCAGCTCAATATAACTTAGGTGTGAAGGTGGTTCACAGGAATCTTTCAAGATGGTGCAATACACTTTACCAAGATGGTCTGTGGCAGATGATTGAAAATAACGTACGCTATAGTTCTGAAGCCAGCTATGAACGAACCACCTGTTACTAATGAAGTTAATCGAAGGAATGCCTTAGAAAGTCTCCTATTAGCATCCACCAAATTACATGCACGACTAGGTGTAAATATCCCACAAATTTATGCTCTACAACTACGTTTCATGTCACACGAATATGACCTAGTCCTCAAGAAATCAATGTACCAAACTGAGTATTGATCAATTTCCGTCTGAAACTGATGAAAAGACGCATGGCATGTGTTTAAGACAGACAGCAAAGTAGACATTGGTGTACTGGTGCTAAATACGATCAGAAGAAATCTGATAACCAATTGAAACCAGACCATCCGGGCACGTTTCATTTATTTCCCTATTCGTATGCACTTAGGGTGGTCATTCCACGTATGTGCCAAACGATGGGACGACACAAACAAAACTGAATAAACAAGCTTTCAACTGGCGTGCGTCGTTTAACGAACAAATCGATCTGCTGCAGTGTTCACATAACAACCCGTATGAATGTATTCAACATACATTCTGCTAGCTAACTCTGGTGACTTACTTGTTAAGAACATCCATCTTGTTCTGATTGTTCTTACAAATTACTTGACATCGTCTGAATCATTTTGAAGCTGTATAACACGTCCGACGCAGTTGGCCACACGAAGGAGACGGCCCGAGGTCTTGCACAGTTGTTAACAGTAACAATCTAAATTTGTCACGAACAAGCTTAGTGAAATTTGCTTAAAGGTTTTGAATTTTTCAAGCTGACCATCAATCACATTTGGTCGCAGCGTTCGCATTCAGATGGACTTTCCAAAAGACTTTCCAAAAGATAGACTTTCGAAAAGAAGCTTTCCCGCTGCATTGACGTAAAATTTTAATCCTGCGTGATCAGTTACATGGTTCTACAGAAACCCCGAGACGATATATGAGGAGAAAGGGCCAAAGCACGTCTAACTAGTTTCTCAGTAGATGACAGCTGCTAAACGACTGTTGAACTGCAGACTCTACGCCGGCTGCAGATATACCGCAGATCCTGAAGTAGAAAAGTTTTGGAAATTTAATGGAAATGCTGGTTTGTGCTAAATGCTGCACAATTCTCCTCCCGCTTCCCGGATCGTAATTAGTCATTTCAAAATGAGCCAGCATCTTAGCTGACGTTGGGATCAAGCGGCTGTCCGTTTTATGTTCATAAGAGTCTCGGAAAGACGACGACGCAAGTCCCTACAGTTTTCCAACAAGATTCCATCACTTCAGTCAATATCTCATTACCTTCTTTGCAGTGTCAACACGTTATCAAGTCGTATAGCAGTTGAGAGTCAGGATTCTTCCGAAAACCTCAAAGACCATGACATTATAATAATGCCGTAGGTCATTATAACGGCTGTTGCTGAAGGCCCAACAAGCTGTTCACACAATATGCTTTTCACAGACCTAGCTGTATCAATTTATTGAGGGCTAATCAATAATTCATTGTTTGCTAAGAACTAGTGACCCAGAGTAACAATAAACAACTGACAATATTCCTTAAATCGTTGTTGCCTCCCAGTTTCTGAGCCAACTTCGTTATGAGAGCGACAGAGTAACGAACAATACTTGTTTTCTGTGTTCAAGCATCAGGCTAATTACAACACAATAAATATGAAAACAGTGACTAAGGTCAATATAGGCTAAGGACGACGTCTTTGTTATCCGTTACGTGATCACTGTTCCAAATCGTGGGCTTGATTGATTGTGCGCCAGGGGAGGTTAAATGTGCGCACGAACTTCTTCTGAGCACAGAGGTCAGGGTTGCGCAATCGGATGCTAACGGCCTGATAATCAAATACAGAAAACAACTCGTGTTCGCTACTCTGTTGTTCTCATGACTTCAATGGGTATTTTTGAACGAATTAAATATTCGAAGGCCCCCCTCTTATTTCGTTAGTTCATTCATAATGATGATTATGGTTCGTCTTAGTTTTCTACTTACACAGTTCCTCAAAACGCTATACCGACTGCTGTGCGGAATACGCTACCTGCTTTCAATCAACTCTCAGACTTTCTCTATCCGTACACTTTTGAGCTTCATACAATAGTGTCTATTTTCTTGGTTGTTTAGAGAATTTTGATAAAGCGGCTGGGAATTTTCAGAACAAAATATAATAACTGGCCAGAGTTGCTTGGTTTACATGCTGTAATTCATATATGGCGCACTACTAACCACTGAATTCTGGGGGCTTTCATCTAACGCAATACAAGAACGCATTGTTTATACAACACATAAGATAATCAAACTGATAGTCTTGAATATATGGCTACACTATCTATATCGAACATACATTCAGGCTGAATGAGCTCTGACACGACCTGGTAAGCCTTCTAAACCTATTGTTTGCAAAATTCATCATACTCTGAGCAGTCTAGTAACAGCGACTCACAATTTTCTGATCATTATACTGAATGATCACATTTGTCGGGACAGAAAGATTCGGTTTTGCCCGGTTCCTCGGCCAATGTATTCATAGTGCTGACTAGATACGCCACATCAGAATTACATGCTGACGTTCGCGAAAGTATGCAGATTCTAGAATGAGACGCATTGCAGTGTTACAGTTACATTCACATAAGGAATGAGAAAAGCCGGTAGGTTTTTCTCAGATATTTGGTTTTAAAATAGCCTGCAAAGCAGACACACAAAGCCAATTCATGTCAGGACTGTAGTTTAACAGTACAACCGCGGTAGTTATAGTAATGGTTCCAATAACTTGACCGGACGCTGCAAACATGCATATATCTCGGGGTGTACAAACAGTGTCGGATAAACGTTCCGGATGTCGAAAGGTCGATAAGTTGGCCACTAACCTGAGTTACGATCCACGGATTTCAACAGAAACCAACTTTCAACGGCAAATTACCTAAGGAAGGTGTTTGACGACTTTTCTGCTTTAGAGCACGACACAGAGAACATGTTTTTTAAGTCAAAGTTTCAATCTACTTAGGCAACAAGCAGCTGGAGAAGAGATTTGCCAAGGCATTTAGATCACTGGTGTTAGTTTGCAATATCATTAAATAATCGCTGGAATCTGGAGCCAGGCAGGACAGTAATCCAGTGATTAATGAGAACACACTTTCGTCCACTTCATGAGGCGATCTGGGTTGCGCTAAGCAATTGTAAGTGTGATTTACAATTGAAAATGCTCCACACAATTGTGCCTGAGCTGAGCTATTTTCAGAACAGTCGAAGGATTGAATTAGAACTTGTTTTAACCGATGTTTATGTGGACAGACACAGTCTATCTCGCATTGTTAGTGTGCACTGGATCGGAATGTCAAGCCGAATGCTCATATGATTGGTGGCCGAGTGGATAAGAGCTTCGGTTATTAATGCGAGGAGTTGCTTGCTTGACCCCACTTCAGACTTCCTGTACTTCATTGTGGAGTGTCGGTTTGAGGACGAATATAAACAATCATTATAAACCGTTTAGATTATTACGACGAGAGCTCACACAGAAGCGTGTGCCGTGCGGTGGTTGTTATATAAACACAAACTTAAGTTAATGTTGTGTTTATTCAAGCAAAACACCAACTATATATTAGCTACAAACAGTGGGGACCCGAAGTTCATAGTTGGAGAAGATGGAAGTGCGAAAAATGTACGATTCGTCTAGATTCAGACTAGCAACATAAACAACATACCCATATGTGACAATCGCCGTACCAGCTGAAATGTTCTACCAAGTCTGGGGCTCAGAAATTCCACGTTTCTACTCACTTATCCGGCCAGTGCGTCGTCATATGAAAACCTTCGAACGGTCCATGGACTTACTACCCCTGCAGGAATTCTCAGTCCATTCCCGCTGGAACTCGTCAGTATCAGATTTGACAGTTTCATTGCGAACCAGCATTTTGAATGGTCCAAATCCATCCGGAGCACAAACTTTGCAGTTACGCTTTATTTCAGCTATCATATCTAACACACGATTAGTCAAACCTGTGGCTTTTCGATCATATCCGACAAATCCAGAGAGGAAAATTCTCTAGTGGTAACCATCAAATATTCAATTCAGCCAGGCCGACGAGATACTTAGGCTCAGAAACGCCACAGCAGGAAAGCATCAGCTGAGAAAAGCTGAAAACCCATTAGCTAAACTGGATTTCAATCATGAAGATCGGTTCCTCAAGGTGAACTGGGAAATAAACATCAGCATGGTTATGAATATACAAATGAAGAGGATGAAATTGCTGGGTAGCGTAACAGAACTCGAACTACGACCGAATATGAGCGGTTTGGACATATTTGATCAGGTAAAAAAGACTGACTAAAGAAAATTGACAAATATTAAGTGAGCACAGTTTCACTCTGCTGAAGAATCGACAAGTTTACTTTGGTGTGCTCGGCTTCCCTAGTTTGTGCTAAAAATGATCTAATAATCACATTCGAAACAGAAATTGCTGTAGTTTTATAAACTGGGAAAATTTGAGTGTTGAGCAAGGAATGCCGAAAAATTGAGTGGTTCTTTGAACGTAGCAGCTGAAGTTGATAGCAATTACTGTATTAACTTGGAGAGGGCTATTCAGCGAGTTTTTGAATCTATGCGACCAATGTACACTGCTGACTTTAAAACATGTTAGTAGTAAAACCGAATGATCTGTAACTTTGATATTGTGACTAATTTCGAACAACGGATGATAGAGTCGGGCAAAAGCAAATGTATACTTGTAGATACTTTTGCATAACACAAATCGAACAAACATTGTGGACGGATTGGGAACTTTACTCTGAAGACTGAGATCTACTGACGAATATTTAATTCCGAACTATTGAAGTCTGTGTTTTGGGAATTTCACAGTCAACTAAGTTTGAGACAGTGGAAATTGTGGTATGTTTCCACATATCGTGCATCCTCCATGTTGAATCGTGGAATAAAACCTTGAACCCGAAGTTGTCACTTTTGGAAACACTTAAGAACAAAGAAGGATATATGAAATTCTGCATGGAATTTAGATATCATGGTTATAAAGTTGAATTGACATGACAGTCACATGAAAACGAAATTTTGGCACTTTTGAATAACTCGACAACTCTGATTCTACCGAATAAGACTAGGGAGAGAGAAAAAGTGGACTTTGAATCAAGGTCGAAATACACTAATTTCCGGCTCCCCATTTGTTTCTCTGCATTCCATCGGATCATGTTTTGTGGATATTACTTTTGTAAGATTCAAAGTGACTGTAACAAACTTAGCTGGGTGTTTAGCGAACAAACATCATACATATATATTCCCTTGATAATCATTGACAATCGCTGATCAGAATTTCAAGAAATCGTATGGTTTTCACAGAGGTTCTGAACACTGTCAGTTTAAATGTCCTGAAGAGAATAAACCAATTTTTTCCAGTACCCTATTGTTACCCGTTGATTACATTTTACAATTTTTGTAAATGTACAAACACGTTACACAGAAACAATTATCTGAAAATATATCGCACCAGTTTGACCGTTATTGTTTAAATGACAAACCCACGTTGATTTAGAAGTGATTATTTCACTCCAGTAAGTTAAACTAGATGTTATTCATAGTTAATGGCGATGTTTGCTACCACACCAGCATTCTGGCTACTTGTTTGTAGTAAGTGTGCAGTAACAGACAACAAATATGCCCCTTTAACCACCACGAGATTATTCCACCAAAATTAGTCGAGTGATCTGGCCGAATTTTAGTTACCATAATTCCGTCGGGCTTCTTTTATGGTCGGCGATGAAATCGTGTGCTAGACAGCCTCCCGAGGACCTGTATGATGTTGAAATCCAGGTTGCTCTACCGTGTGTTCTGCTGAATAGCTCAGTGCATAGTAAAATTTGACATTGTCTAACAGAAGCGAGGTGAAAAATCCACTTAAATGCGAAAGCTAAAAATTGCTGTGTACTAATTAGGCCAAATCAACCAAATTCTCCACTAATCAGCAGCATGCGCATGAATTGTTTTTCATAAGTCTACTCGTATGCAACATTTCCATTAAAGTCCGATCACCATACACTAAGGCTTCATAGAAGTAATTTCATACTCAAGATATCTCAGAACATTTGTACAGCTGGATTGGATAAAGTAGAATTTTCTCCTTACGGGTAATTAATTTTATTCGTTCATGAACAGCAGCACGTCTTGCTTACAAATAAATCATTTGTGTGCCACTCGCCTGTAAATGCCCTTTGTTATCAAGGCAATTTTCCCAAAAGTTAAACACTTTTTTATTAATGTCTGTGGGTGAAAACATTTGCTTCTTGGGAGTGTCCAACTTTAACGGTCGTAGTAGCTCATTAACTGATGGGAAAACTGTGAGAAGGCCATTATGTCTAATTAGTTCCTCGTGCATTCTTTCCAGCCTAATATTACACATAACTGACAAGATTGTTTATTGCTGTGAGGCGACATGTACACATTTTGTTTAGTTTCCATGACGGTCATCCGCGACGAATTGAGTGCTATTCATTGGAACTAGTTGAAATCATGGAGGTTCCGATGAATTACTTGTTTAATGCATCGCACAACAAAACAAACTATAATTGATCGGCAGTTTAACTTTACAAGCTATCTAGAAGGGTCACTCCGGTCATAAAAGCAACTGTCACCTAAATTTCCAGTTGGACATGCATGCGTTAGAGTGCACCTGTTATTTTGATACTGCATGGCGTATAAACTAGTGTTAAGTAAGTTGTGTACGGTCTCGGCAGAACAGCGTTTGTCCACTGCAGAAAACGCTGCATAATTCATCAGTTTTTTCAACTATCGCATTCGGATGTACACGTGAGTCAGAAGAGGTGAGTTGAGCAACTTGTGAAGCAAACTAAAAGCATATGTGCAATAAAATTTTGTAGCTGATGCTTTGCGCACAAACACACAGTGAGAATTTTTGATGTTTCCGGAACTCCAGTGATGAAATTCCACCGTACTTTCGTCAGAATCTCACTTCCACCACCCTAGTTGTGAAAAAGACTGCAATCGTGTCGGACAAACCGCTTAATTGAACTGAGTCGTGACGCTCAGACTCGGAGTAAAGTTGCCTTTGATGTCGAAAAATACTCTCGTGAGTGGTACAGAGTCACGTACTTATAACTGCTATCTCAAAACCGGTTAGAACCCAAAGAATACCTGTAAAATGTAATGAGCTGAACTGAAGTCCAATTTATCGGACCAGTTACGAACTTTCACTACTGGAGAGCTCAAACCTGAAAGTACATTTTGATGGAAACATCTCTGACTCAACGAAATCACTCATTAAAAGTGTCACAACAAGGAATGCTATTTCAGAGGACAACGTTGGTTTTATAACCTCTTGATGGGTTTTGTGCTGCCTAGCAAGAAAAGGCGATTCTCTTGAAAGTAGCTCACAATTTTGGGCTGCCATTTTGTACGGTGCATCCCCGCGAAGTGGGAATTTCTAGTCTTCTAGCACTCAGGCCAAAATCAAGGCATGAAGATGGAGCCCAACGTGGTCTATGGGACTACTGGTCCAAAGGTTAGAAATCCTTGCGTTCAAACATTCGGTTAGAGTGCTCGAAACTCCACCTGACAGACGAGGGTCAGCTGATACCACGGTCTTTTCGGCCAGTTTCTCAGGCGACTCGCACAGATCCCTACCACTGTTTAATTGTGTGTCAAACTGTTTGTGGTTGACTGAATTCATGCATGTGACTGTCAACGATATGGTCAATCAGTATGCTGAACTATTTGGTGTAGACCTGTTGCACATAGGTGGTGTCACAAATCGATCTACAATGATGGGCGAATTGAAACCCACCAGTAACTCTCATTTATTTTAACCACATGAAAAATCGTAGGTTAAGATGCTTGAAAACAATGTAATTTTTTAAAATAACCACACTGCAAACAGTATACTTGATGTTTTGCAAGTTGAAACATGTTTTCTAACTACAGTGTTGTTTTACATAACTAAGTAATAGACAGTATGACACGGTTTACACTGGTGAAGCATTCACTGAAATGAGTTACGGTAGTTATTTCCGGTAAAACGAGTCTGGAAACGCCAGTTGTTACCAAGTCCATGTTTTGCGTGAAATATTTTATGGCTGAAACTGCCTTCAAACGATTGGTACAGAATGCGAAGCTGTGTAAAATGTCTGAAAATTTGTCAGTTTATTTTGACGTACTTTCCCTCACCGCTAGCCTAATGTTCAAAATAGGAACAGTTTTTCGAAGCAAGCGGTGATTGTGAAATCCATGGTATCAACTATTTTTGGTGGAACTCATTAGGACAGGTAAAGTCCGTTCATGTTTTTCATTTAATATGTTTACGGCTGCCTGGCCTATCTTTTATTAATGGATAACACGGTTCCTTCGAATGTAATCTCCATCCTCTTCTACAATATCTCACTGTAGTTGACACCTTTTCTCGGAAGAATTTTTGTTAAATATACCACCAACTGTGGAATTTGGTGCAGAAACCCGTGAAGTCTGGATTACCATAGTCACATAGATATGGTCAGATTCTTCTGGTTGGACGTAAACTTATCCCATTAGAAATTGTAGCCCTGTTTAGAGATGAGCGTCTTTATATATCAGAGACTTTACAGATAACATGTACGTCGGTCGACTTATTGGTTCAGTGCTCAAAGGTATAACCGATACAGTCAGCGGACAATGTTAGCCAAAGTGTCATTCAAGAAAATCCGGAAATTTTGCTGTACTTTAAATTGTTTCATCCCATTTTATAACAGTCGGTAACGACTAACAAAGGTTAATTTGTTCAGCCCTGTTGACAAGGAACACAAAACAGTGAATATTTGTTGTGCCGAAAAATACACAAACCGCCAACTCTCACGCATCCCCAAGCTAATTCATGATTTCATCAACTCAACAAACATTGTCTTGCCGAATAAGGTGGGGCTTTACTAAACTGGATAAAAAATGTATACGAACTAAAACAATACATGCCCCTGAGATTTAGCGAAAGGAAGTTCGCTGTAATTGGGTAAAAGTTAACCCGGGTGTGTCAATTGGTTTTACTACATTAAGCATCAATCAGTTGTTCACATCTTTCAAGTTCCCCTAGACACTTTAGTCGTGCTCTTTTTAAACAGAGCGATAAATCCAAATTTCGCTGCTGTTAATGCCCGTCAGTAATGTGTTTCTTCAACACTGCCGGGATTTCAATTTCAACTACACCATCACTGGGCTATTCTTTTGTTGACCACAACGCCAAAAAACTACATCTTGGGCAGGATTGCATGACCATGTATAGTTGTTAACCCAAATTCGTCCAGATGCTGTGTAGATTACCTGAAAGCCTCGAGACCAGATGACACGTAGGCTGCTAACCGTGGTCGATGATACCGTAAATGGATCTTAATTTCATGTGGTAGTCACATAACTGACCTCATGTGCAACCTTGACGTGATGAACAGGTTTGCACGTTGCATCGATCCAGGGGGCTGTGTTCACTAAGACTTAAATCCTTTCACGTACAGTTGTGTCGGACAGATTCAAACGGCAGTGGTCAGAAGAAAACCAGCTGCACTGGAATGATTGTTTGTCACACTACTGATCACGTAGGAGTGCCTAACTAGTCAGCCACGATCCTCTGAGTAGGCGGTATAAATATTTATATAGTTGTGACAATGCTGTCTTCCGAATCAAAACGAAGGGTGCTAGTAAACGTAGCTTCAAATGAACGGCACTCCGACCTCCCAACGACTGACCGTGACCGCCGGCATATTATCCAATACGCTCGAAAATCATCCGGTACCACCCAGAAGCCTGATGCATCTTTGAGTACATCTGCTGCGCGCAACAGCACTCAGAATCAGACGGCGCTGTTTTATTCACCACGCCCTGGGGCCAGGCAAGCCCCACACTGCCAAGTGAGTCAGACCGCTGAGTCAGTGGCTCCGGGTGAGGTCACGCAGGTCAGACTTTTGGGTCACAGACTCGTAGCGGGTCCCTCAGGCCAACCCACCTCCGCAACATAAACGACGGGGAAGTATTAGAAGTTAGCGTTCTGAAAACACTGGCATTATTCAACCACCATTTTTGCATTTTCTTTTCCCCCAAGTGACATTCGTGCTGTAATTTCATGGCAAATGGTAAGCACTGGTGCCTTCAATGTCCGCACTCACCTACGATTTGATCAGCGAGCTGCCCTGGAAAGTACTGTCTCAAGTCTGTAGCTCGATGTATGCTGCCTGTCGAAGACGTGACTCTACGATTCTAGCGTGGTATCTACTTGAACTCACTTCTAGATAACGGTCAATCCGTGCGCTTCTTCCTTGGGGTCCTCAGTGGCATCAGGGCCGAGTCTAATGGTCATGCTTGAGTGGGAATCGCACTGAGTCTCAGTGCAGAGCAGTTTTTTTGAACCCCCTTGAACAAGCTCTTATGCCAAATCAGAGTAAATACACAGGTTGAAATCTGTCGACGCAAATAAGAAAGGCGTTATGTATTCATTATATCGGTGTATGCTCCAACAGTCGGCTGTTTGGATGCTACCAAAGATGAGATCCAAGATGCTCCCGTTGACTTTGTGAGACAGACTAACTATTCATATATCATCACACTAGCGGACGATTTGAATGCTCAGCTTGATCGCACTTCATTAGAGCAGAATCGGCTGGCAGGCGTGTTTGATGTCCAGACACAATGCACTAACGATGGCGAAAGACTGCTACAGCTATGTGCATCTCACGGTCTTCATACTTTGAGCACCGAATTCAACACAGAAAGAGACGTTATGTTAAAGGCAACTCGATCACATGGCAGTGCGTTACAGGTGACGTCACCCCTGTAAAGACGGTTGTACATTTTGAAGTAGCCGCATGAACTCGGACCATATTTTTTTGTGTAGGTTTTGTTTTGTCATTTGCACACAGAACAAACGCTAGTAAATGCAAGATACCTAACTGGCTGTAAGATATCCGCACCAGATTTAGTACGAATTAAGTAAAACAGTTTTAGGTGTGGTGTTTGACGTGTTGTTGGTAAACAGATTGAGAATAACACAAAGTTAACAGCAATCCGTAATACTGCACGTTTCAAACACCTCGGGTGACCCTCTTCAGGAATGTTGTATTCGAAATCACATTGGAAGAAAGGTTTATTGATGTGATTTCGATTACAACAATCCTGAGGAATGCCACCTGAGGTGGTTAAAACGTAGAATACTACATATTGCTTCTAAAGTTAGTTTATTATTCATGTTTATCATTCCTTAACTGGCTTTCAGACGAGGATAATGTAGAGAACGCTTACCAGGAAGCATTGATGAACAAGTTGCTCAGCTCGAGTCAGGAAAGAGATCCCAGCATACACTGAGAACAAATTGCAGCAGCTATGAAAGCCCGCTATGAACAGATTTGTTCCGAAGGACTTGTCCACTTGTAACAGAAGTGGATTTCTGTCACGCCGATAAATCTTACGAGCAAACGTCGTTATCCTCCACGGTGTTCTCAATATGATGACAACCGTCCAGAACTGACTAAAAGCTTCTGCAAGGATCGTGAGCACTGCTTAATCGAACAGTCGAAAGAGGTAGAAAAAGCCTTTTTTCTGGGAACAGCATAAGGTTTTTCGCCATGACGTATGGTTTTACTGGCCGTCGAGTCGGTGTAAGTGAGACCATATATGAAAAATATGGTTAACTCGTCACCAGCCAATCTCGCCGACTTGGAGGACAAACTAAACATTCCGAGGTACACTTCGGCTGACCTCACCCAGACCATATGGACAACGGGACCCGAATGGTCAATTATTACATTCCAAACGACCCTCCATCAGAAGCGCGAAGAAGACATCAAGAGTCTTGACATGTTTGACCATCGTTTCTTTCCTCAGTTAACTCACTGATACTGAGATCAAAACGGTCGTTCGCTGAAGTGTATTCCGGAATGCTGAGATGCGAGACTAGTTGATGAGCTAATTGTGTTGCATCACCTGCGATGGTCGGGTCCTCTACTGTGCATGCCTGCTGTGTGCTTGCCGTACCGGACATCATATATAAAAACCAGCTGCAGATGGAAAAAAGTGTATGGTGGTCGAGCAAAACGGTGATCGATCGCTGTAATTTTCCATCCTGACACCATTACAGCGATCGATCCATCGCAAAGCAACATGGGGCGGAC
>QNGE01008510.1:0-16605 GCA_008508345.1 Paragonimus westermani | reverse complement strand
TTGCTACGCATTTCTTCTCATGACTAAACTGGGCATATTCACGATACTCAGATATGCTAATGTTCAATCTTTTCGTTGTAATGTCTCTGTTACCTAGTTCATCCAGTTGATAACGGGGACGCGTCGAACCACTAAACTAATCATTAAATTAGGACGCCTGTCCTGTCGAGCGTGATGAACGCAATCGTTCAGTCGATTCACAGTCAATGATTTAACCGTACCCACACTGTACCTGTCACCACAGAGTAACCAGTAGTAACCCCACAGATCCAAGCATACCATGCGAAGTTCCGTTCGTGTACCAATAAACCGCCTGTACAGTGTAAGGCAAAACCTATAGAAAATCTAATTATATCAAGCCACAAGGTGCCAACTTTTCCCAACTACCAAGCAATTTGTGTACGCTATATAACCAAAAATAATTTGTACCGAGTTACTCTCAGTGATTTAGTAAGCAAAGTTTTGCAGGCAACTATTATAATGGAAGATTTCCACAGAAAACTTGAGCACGGTTTCTTGCAAGCAGGTTATCTTCCATAAATTGTCAACTTTGACTAGTACACACACACACATGTAAAAGTAAATGATGGATAGCAAATTATTGATGGAAAAATAAGCAAAGTGCTATGTGATTTGGTGAGCAATCAACACGAATTCACTGGGGCTAAGAACACAGACGAAACGGACCTTCAGTTGGTAATGCTCTTCACACTCGGTCAGTGGCTTGGTTAGAACTGGTTTTATAGGCTGAGCGAACACGTTTGACGAGAGTGTTTGAATCAAACATACCTGGACACAGCGGTCAGAGCGATTTAGTCGAATCATAACAGTCCGGGCTGTGAAAATGGTGCGGTGTTTGACCTATGGGTGTGAGAATTCGTGTCTCCAGTAGACAATATGAAAAGGTCTATTCACGTCTGTCGATTACAGTAGAACAGGTGGGTCAAGAGCTTACTGTTCTTCCTTGGATAAGAGGGATACCAGACGCAACGCTCTATAAAGTACCTGATGGTATGTGCATGGTAGTGTGATCTGTATGAGTTAAAACACTGAAACGACCAGAAGAATAGTTTAGAAAGGTGACAGTAATGAATGTTGTGTTGTATTTCAAATGGATTGGGCCAGCGGTTTTTAGTGGAATGTAACAACGTATCTGGCAGCGTAGTAGGTTGTGATGAGGTCACTGCTCATTTGGTATGATGTCAAATTTGCTGTCGCGTCCTCCTCCACTCATCAGTGTCCAATATAGGTCACTATTTTCTCCACTGTATAGTGTTGTGTTTCGAACTAGGTATTAGTATCAAGCGTCTCCCCTGAGTTCATTAATTCTACTTAATTTTTGGCCTTTGTATATTTTTTTCACTGTTCTCGTCAAGTAGCATACATATCACGTTCTAGATCGACCCACATATGGATAGTGGACTTTAAGTGTTGATTACTGCAGCCTTGATTCTTGAACACATTTCGTACGAATCACTAGTCTGATCTGAGTGTTATTGCCGTAGTACTAAACAATATTCCCTCTATAGTTTACTGTTTGAAGTTGACCGTGAGTGTGCAATAAACATTGCTCAGATTTATTATCCGTACCTGACTGCCTTACAAAAACAACACCACAAGTTACAGCCAGCCAGACGTTAACCTAGTGGTTTTTGCTATAGCCGTACAAAAACTGACTTATTTCACTAAAACGATACGTGGGAACAAAATTTTCTCTGTTATATCGAGCAGTGGGATAGAATAGACAAAAGTGATTAAACATTTTAAAGTGTATCTAGTTAATTCCTGCTTAACTGATCCAGAATCTCGACCAGTTATTCTGATCTAACATCATATGTGGATTTGCACAGGCTGGATATCTCAGCAAGCCGTATAGTAACGGGATACAGGTTCCTGTCGAACAGATATGACCAAATCCATGAACAACAATTGAGTCCGTCTGTTTAGACTCGTGTAGGCTCTTTGAGTATCTTTTTCTCTGCCCTTGTGCTGTCGGACAAGTGGACCACCAGTCTGTGAAATAGTTCACTTTTCTAACAAGCCATACCAGACTTCGTTAGTAAGCCATGTCATCATGACCGCATGATCGTTTTTCACTGCATTAAGCACTTCTAAACAAGAGTTTTTGGAAAATCGGTGGAATGAGGTTGTGTAGCCTAAGTATTTCTGACACACATCACTTTGAACAGACGATCCATCATGAGATGCACCATACAGTGAGTTCAAAAAAGGGAACCTTTGTATTGAACAGGTGCAGTTGATTATTTGGAACATCATACATTAGAGGATGAGGCTGACTGTCCGTCTTCTCGTGGTTGGTCTAGCTCCAGTTAGTCACCTCAACTGCGGGTGTGGGAGATGGAATATGGCTCTCCATCATGTCACCTTCTTCTGTAAGTGGAGTGTATCCGTTGTTAATTGACCTGAAACAATCGCCGGGTAAAGTATTCCGGCTAAACCTCGTGGTTATCAGTATGCCTTGTTAGAAGGATGCAGAAACGCAAGAAGTGAAACGTGGAAACGAATTTTCAAGACAGGAGACCATTTTAATCCCACAACTTGTCTAACGTTTGAAAATAGAATTTACGAAGAGTGTTCCATTTGAATGATAGCTTTTATTCCTCAACTTACTGTTTAACACTGTTGAAAATGGGTTACTCATTAGACAGTGGATACAACTTCCAACTTATTCACGCTGTCTCAAAAGGTAGTCTGTTGTCTGTACCTCGTATACTACAACTCTTGATGCAAAATCATCCACTCTAGACTCCCAATATGCACCTTCAATTCCTTTCGTGTGATGCAGACACAAAACGACAGCCAGGAAATCCGTAAATTCACGTTTTCGTTCGACGAACTACACACCGTAAAGTGCCATTTTTTCTCCCCGCTATTTAAAGGTACATAAAAGATAGACGGTTCCTTTCTAACCAGTGAAATTTACGGTTAATTGAGCGTAATTAAATGCAACGAAACACTCTATTTTAACATTTTTCTGGTATACTGTGAGCGTGTTCTTTGATTGACAACCGTAGAACTTCAAAGGGTGACTATAGATTTCAAGCTTAACTATAAAAATGACGGCTAGGATTGAGTCGTTAGAGCAAACTGTATCTACATCAATTGTTTTATTCAGTGTATTGGTATCCACACCTAAAATATATATCCAGCGTGTTTGCTACTAACTGCTATATCAGGTGTTCTATGAGATATCATGTTGGGTATGTTACCGATCCATCAGTTAACCCACGGGACCGACAACTACCAGATATACTCATAGTAATTGATGTATAACTGTTAATACTATCGCTTGTCCAACAGAGAAAACTATTTCTTAAATACTGTCAGTTATATTGGCTGAAATGGAAATGAAGGCGTCAAGCCATTAACTAATTAGGCTGTATGACAAAACCGGAGGTAGGGTTCATTGTGTCACATAGCTAGAGAGAATCAGGATTAGCCACAAGACTAACAATTTCACTTTAAAAGTGGATCGCTGAATAATTGTGAGGTTGAGGATGAACATATGAGAGCAGAGTCATGGACCATATTATCGTATGCCATAATCATTGGGATAGGTGTGAAACTGGAGGAGGAGTGTCATTGAATATGATACCAGCAAACAATCTATATGCTTTTTAATACGAGACAAGACAAGTATGTGTGATGCAACTGCATCTGGTCGAAACATGTACGTTTCTATTCAGAAGCTTGTGACCTTCTTCACGAAGTGTTGGGACATCCGCAGGAGGACAGTACAACATTTAGGGTAATATGCTAGATTCAAGAAACATTACTACGAGATAACGAGCGATAGAAGCAAACCACACATAATGCGAACTTTCAAACCTTCATAGGAAACATCATCTTTTACAGCGGTTGTCATGCGGAAACGAGAATTTGTACGGACTCCAGCGTGATAACAAATCTTTCACAAGCCTTTTATTACTCGCTGAACAAGACCAAAGTTGACCACATCGGATTCGGATTGGAGGCGTTCGAGAAAGATACCCTTAAACGGTTACATACGCATATGTGAACAGCACAGGTTCTCTAACGATTACGCTACATCTAGTTAAACTGCAAATGAGAAAATTTACAGAATACTGCGGTAAGGGTACATCGAAGTGAACTGTTAAATGAGAGGACGACATGTCTCTGTAATATGTGTATTGTGTGCTAGTAGTGAAACACACGTCTAGTGGGTTAAGTGAACCCCATTGGTTGGCTCAGTCCCGTAAAAATTGACAAAAATTTCCCGATTTTTAGAATAGGCTGTGCGGTTTGTGTCCGGCATGGCACGCAGTGAATATCAACGAAACCCCGTATCTCCAGTGTTTTCGGAAACTATGCCTTGATTTGGCTATTCTCAGATGGCGATTTTTTCGTCCCTCGTTTGCTTCAACACTTTCTCTACCACCAAGATACTTATTTCACAGCTTTCCACTTTTATTCTCATTGCTCCTTTCCAAAAACACACCCTGGATTGCATATCTCACGTCGTTTTTATCCGGAGTTATGAAGATATTCGTCAAATCACTCTGAGACTACCTGACAATTTACCTCACATCCTTGTGATTTTCAAAGTCCCCATCCTTTTAAAGACCTTTTTAATTGAGTTTGTTACGTTTGGTCTTCTGCCGCCGACTCTAATAAAAATTTAGTTTATCACTCTGGGCACTTCCGAGGTCTTTGAAAAAATCCTGCGTGCTGCTATCCTAGCCACTTCACTTATGCACGGACTTGAAATTGTCTGCTTGGATTAGTTCTTTTCCAATAGCTTTTTCTGTTCCAGTGTGCAAAGACAGTGTCACCTCGTCTCAACAATACCGGGGTGCTAACGTCTAAGAGGATTTGACTTTTCACCCTGTTTTTGCCGTGTATCGGTAGCATTTATCCATCACTCTGTTCCGTACTCCCATTATCAGAAGATACAAAGTTCCGCCACTTCATTGTCTATCCCAATCAGCTCTAAACATCTCGTCGTCCACCATCGGCTCTTACAGCAATCATCGTTGTCCGGAAAAGCAACTTGACAAGAATTTTGGATATAGGTTGTCGAACACAGCTGTCTTCAGACCTCTAAATCAGTCCATACGCATCCCACTATGTGTTCCTCTGAACCTTTGTACCGTCAACTCTGCCTGCATCTGGTCTCCATTCCGTCTCGTAGTGTAACTATGAAACTGTCTTACTGTCTCCGCACAATCCACCTTAGTCACCACATAGCACATTGTTGTTTATTTGCACGCCGTGAAAAATTGTTCTTTTTACAGCAAGCAATTCATTCATTTTTTTCTCAGTCGCTTTTAATCTACAAGTCTGGAATCCATCCAGCCACGAAATCGTTTGGATCCAGTGGAGTTCAGTCTTGGTGTAAAATCCTCGGATTCTTCTGGATAAGTTTAATATGGTTAATATTAGTTTACGGGAAAAAGCAAGATCATAAAAACTGCTCAATTATTGTAGAGAAACCAAGTTTAGAACCTGAAGAAAGTCGACTCTTGCTTTGAATTCACCGAAGAACAAATTACTGTTCAACCGGCTGAAACAAATCAGAGTTTTCTGTAAATAATAAACGTTTGGGTTGCTGACAGCATACAAACCAGGGACGCCTACCCCTTTTATATAACCTGATCAAAAGGTAATTATTTGCTCAGTTCACAGTTAAAATATCGAACCGTATAATCCTTGGCTAAAAAAATAGTGTGCGTCCTCGTCTACCATAATCAGTTGAAGAAATCGTCCTCCGTAAACTTCAACCGAAACCTCATGCACGAGAGGGATACTTACGGGAGTTCACCATTTCCTAATCTGGCTTTACTTGGTCAAGCCCAAGCTCAGTGTAAAAACCGTGTGCCATTTGTCTCAGGCACTTTCACGTTCTTCAACTCCGCTGCGCTTCAATTTGAATTCCAATCAACTTCCCCGTTCGCCTTCTTTATCTTCATCAAACCTCCTGCACTCCTCAGCCAATTCACGTAATTTTCTCCTTATTTCCTCAGCACTTTTGCATTCTGTACCCATTACTAATTGATGTGGCGTTTAGTGTGAACTTGGTTTATTTGGTCATCGATGTCTCCTTCTGCATGCACGGAGTTTTTAAAAGTCTCCCTCGTAAATGTACCATTCAAGGGAGCCGATTACTGCCTTTTACGGAAAGGGTTTTCAACTATCAGCATCTCTTTTACGCAGTTTTGAGGCCGTCAATAGTCGGGATTCCACTGCACATGGATTGAACATGAATACCAGATGAAAGGGTGACGAGGTATGGGTCAAGGCCGGACACCGCATGCTTAAGCGAACAAAAAGGTCTCATTAACAGCAACAAACTGAGCTCATCCAAGTACACTTGACGGTGCCCGAGACGTGGCAGTAGTGAACAATTCCCTCGAGAACTGTCGGAGTGGAGAATGTACAACCACAAACAAAATGACCAGGCTAATCCTAACAATGCTATGGTTTTAGTGAATTTTTAAAAACAATGAGAAAGCGTGCACTCCAGGCGCGAACAACATTGTTAAACACAATAATTTGATACTCACAATAGCTGAACAAGTAGTTTTTGGAGGTCAAAGAGAATAATGCGGCGGATTCATCACACATGTAGGGACTTCTAGAGCAGGCTTACACAAGTTCCTTTACTCAGTCAATGATAGGCTTTGTGCTTCTTAAGTTTTGGATTACCATCATGTTTGAGTATAGCCATCTTCAAAAAATGAGAAACCGGTAGTTAATTATGCTTGAGTCCAAGAAGACTAGTAACTGCAGATCACAGAGAATTTGGAAAATGGTCACAACCGGTTACAGCTATGAAAAAACGACTGATTCAGTTTCGTGGTTAATTCAAGTACATGAAAGTCCGGCTTGCGCAAATATGAAGCCATATAAGGGATAACAGAAGAGCAGTGAGACTAGGTGTGTGCGCACAAAGTTTGTGAGCATCCGGTGGAAGATCCAAGACCACATTGAGTAATATCTGGATAAAGTTGGTAGGTTGCGTCCACTTGGATCGTGTGCGCAATATGTTTGCATATCGCAAAACCGATAAGAAATAATGGAACAAACAATATGTTCGCAGGAAGCACTATGAAAACTCAAGAGATGTATTGAATAACTAGCAGAAATTAGGGTGTACGCTGATAATGGATTAAGGAAAACAAGTGGTGAACAAGATGTCTAATGGAAAACACAATCAGTGATGATGTGGAGTGAATAGAGTTTGGACGTCGTACACGAGAAGAGATTTTACTGACTTTGGTAACATGAGCTGACCGCACGTTATTGTTACATAAAGCCGTCCCAAAACAATATCCAGAAGGGTGTCAAGGTAGAGGTTCATTATTTACACAAGGAGCTTGGAACACATTGGAGGAGTTCACACATTGAACTATCTTCATAAGTGAAAACAAACTGTTGACATGATGCACTAAGATAGGGACTATACGATTTCGACCAGAACGGTGTACTGACTAGGTTGTTCAGCACGGTGGGCGACAGAAATGGGTGCAGTTGATGAATTAGCTTCGCGGCATTTATCTGTTTGTTTCGAAGGCATTTTCTAACATCTAATCTCCTGTCAAATATACAAACTACCGGAGTTAATGAATAACAGAAATTTCTAGAAACCCAATCTGCAAAAACTCATACATTTAAGTAACAATACTAAGAATTGTTGCTCGGCCAATTTAGTTAATCACATTCTACTAAATCTTCATTATTATACCTGAGTTCAAGTTTGTGTACGACATCACTCGAAATAGTACAGTGTTTGCAACACATGGACTAATGCGGGATTAATTGGCGAGGATAATTAGGTTCTGTAGACTGTTAATAAATTAGATTAATTAAAAGCATTTCAGAAAATAAGCACACGGTGCCAAAATCTCCGAATTCACACATCAAATGAGAGGCACAGGTAGATCATGCAAACGACCGCACGCTGAGTTCGAAATCATAATTCAATCATGCCGACATTGTCTGTCCATCATTTAAGCTTAAAAAGGTCGTATCGCACGGAAGGCTAGATTGTTAGATTTCTACCATACTACAAGACCAGTGTGCGTGTGACATTCTACTACAGCAGTATTGTAGTCAAGCATCCGCGCCGTTTTGATCCGAATGTCTGTGATGAATGGCACTTCGGCCCTACCGCGTACAAATCTGTGAGACAGACCAAAGCAGCGCAGCCAGAAAATAGGCATTTATGCCCATAGGTTTTTATGTTGCACTACTGACTGCGCACGGTTTAGCAGTGACACACGAACTCACGATTGTACAACAGAATCCTATCCATACGGAAGAAAGGGGACAAAAAGATTTCCCCGAAACAAAGCAATTCGTCCACCCGAAGGTTGACGCGACTACCGGTATACTATTCTGTAACATCAGAAAATTAGCAATACTCTTCGGCAGCCTGACCTAGATGGTAAAATACCTACTATGTACAGCAGTAATCAGGATTTGGTGTCATCGTCTCATTCAATGCGTTCCCCAAGCAGATTAGCCCGTCATTTTCAGCCAGATCTGATTTCCGAGACACTGGATCAGATAGGGTCCTTGCATTCTGCTGCCTTGCAGGTTAGACTTTTGAGTCAGATGCCGCTGGTGGAATACTCCAAGAAAACCCCACCCGACTGCTTGTTCAAGGTAATTTTAACACGTGGACGGCGTGACTCATCACCAGGATGGCTGTTCGCCAACCCGATGGCATTGGTGCAGCCAACGGAAACGGTGATTGTCTGCTCGGCCTGTGTCAAACGCGAGAGGTGATCAACACATAAGCTCGATTCTACCTGGATGTGAGCGATATCACGACTTGAACTCACCCACCAAGCCGTCACCTTCATTTGCTTGATTGCCTGATGTTGCAACAGCGCGACATTGGCTAATCACTTATCACGCCAGTGATGTTTTTGGTTCGATGTAGCTCAGAGTACGGACTTTTCGGGATGAGGCTGTTTACTCATGTTTGCGAGCCTGTTTGTCGCGAATCATTCAAAATGTGACGAAGACTGGACGTCGTGAAGTTGGAGAACTCAATCTGGAACCATACTTCAGTGTGCTGTTTCTGTTCTCCTGCAACAGGCTTATGTCACCACTGTCTCTGATAGTGTGTGGCAACAACTCAAGGAACCACAACTGTCACCAAAACAACCGACATTCAGCCCGTGAACCGTCTTGACTGGTTTGACGGCAACAATGTGGTTATCTTCAGCCTGACATGAGAGGAGAAATAGACGTTTTCTCTTTCTTTAAAGGACCTAGATAGTGTAGGTAAATGAACCATTTTCCATAGAGTTCACCGTCACCTAGCCGAACTGTTCCGCGGACCGGAGGATGCTACTTGGAGAAAACAGGTGAGACGATATAGGGTTATGCTCACCATCGAAAATTCTTAAGATAATTTTGATGCAGCCACCTAGTCTGCTAAAACACTGAATGGGGAAAACTTCGGAGTTCTGTGCACGCAGCTGGAAAGTCTGGCGTAGGTCATCTGGTAATCTACGAAAGCGACGTCCTACCTTTGATGACGTGACCGTGAGTATTCAGCTACAACGGAATGTTTAAGTTTCGCATGTTCCTCCTCCAGATCCCACAGAGATGCGTAGAGCTACTGAACAGCTTCGAAACTGACAGAATGCAGGTAAAAATGGGTTACCAAGGGATTTCTAAAGCCTGGCGGTCCAGTTTTATAATGTAATGTGCCCCAGTTGGTTCACTGCATCTGGGAGCGACATGTAACGAAAAAGATTTCAAGAATGTCCTGATCATAGCTTGGTTTAAGTGTAGAAGTATCGTACAGTGCACCAACAGTTATCAATCCATTAACCTGCTGAGTTAAACTGGGAAAATACTATCAAGAATCCTTCAGATCTGACTTAATGCGGAAGTTGGGGAATCAACTTTTCCAGTCATTAGTGTCGATTTTGGGCTGTTTACCGAAAGATCGGAATGAGGTTCATTGATTAACGGACCCAGAAGTACTGGGATCAAAATCAGCCATTGCATGCCATCTCTGTGGATTTCGTCGAAGCATTTAAATCCGTGGGTGGGGGACAGTGCTCGGTAATAAGTCCAGGCAAGTTCCTCAGTTTGATTAGTGTTTTAAATGGGTTTGAAGGCGAAGATGGAATCGTATGGATTGACCTCTAACGATCTTGGCAATGTCACCGGCAAAAAACAGAGATTTGCTCTGGCCCTAACCCTGCTTGGTTTATAGTTGACTGAAATGTTAAGAGCTACACTTAAGATGTTTGAAGAAGGTGCAGAATGTGAATACAGCTCGGACGGTTGCCTGCTGTATATTCAAAGTTTTGATGTCTGGATTGGGCTGATCATGTTATTAGCTGCAGACGATAATGTGTCTTTTGGCAATACTGGAGAACTTCCGCGACCGATATCAAATTTTGGGACTACGGTGTACATTTTTGCTTTGGATATTAACGTCAGTAATAATTCCACCCTTATCAGCCTTCCCAGGTAGCACAAGGAATTTGCATCAGTGGAGACAGTGTGGACAGTTTCACAGATGCCTGCCACATGTACAGCAGTCTGTCGACAGATCTTCCGCAGGCCGCAAGCTGAGGAATCCTGAGACCAAAGCTAGCACTGCTTCCGAAAATTTTGAAGCAGTCTAGGAGATAATGGTAACCTGAAAATAAAAACAAGTCTGCCTGTTTATCGCCCAATTATGCTGTCTACGCCGCTGTACGACAGCGAACCATGAACGCTATCCCAACTGAATGTTTGGCATCCCAATAGCTTCCATCTGCAATATCTAAGATGCATGCGGAGTTTTCGTTTGTCTGATTTGGTTACGAATGCTGAAATGTTTCGGCGAGTAGATGTTGCTGTTTAATTAGCTTAGCTGGTGAGAACAGGTCTGTAGAATAGGCGTAGAGCGGTTTCCAAAGCAGGTGTCGTAAGGGCAGTTGTAAGAAGTTAAACGAGTTCCAGAAATCACAATGTCAAGAACGTGTCCAAGTAGGTCTATGGAGTTGCGTCATTAATTCTAGATCTTGGGAAGACTGCTATGGACCGTACAGCCATGGGGATTGTGAGTTGAATGGGTCACCAAAGGTCCAATGAACAACAACACCGGTGTGCACGAAGGATTGGGATGTCATATGCCGTGGTGATATTGTGATGGATGACCAAATTGGAGGAGCAAATTTTCCAACACTTTTAGTGAAGTACCTCAAACCGGCGGTGCAGTATGTCTAATGCACATAACGCGGGATTGCGGACAACACGGGTCACCGGATAAGCCATTGTTCAACAAAATGGGACGAACGGCCTAGCAATGGGTGACAAGAAATCCGCGACAATATGCGTTGGTCACACACACACACCAGGCAGAAGTGCACACGAAGTGTGATTGAAAACCGGCGTTATGTTGTGGTCAGGAATGCCGGCTCATAAACGCGAGCGCGCGTGGCCTTGAAGTTTTACAATAAAGACAGTGCTCTATTGTTCGATTTTTTGTTACAATATGATTACACGGTATTGTAAAATATGCGTTGGCCATCTCGGATTGATAGGTCATTGACACACTGACAGTCCACTATCAGCGATGACACGACGAGCGCTTGAACCACATGGCAGCTGTTTTAGTCATATCTGCATTTATGTTTGTGTTGACGAACAAACGCCTGTGCTAGTGCAGTGAATACTATAAATATTGTCTGGATCTCAGTACGAATTGAAACTACGGCTTTTCTTACTGTTCCTTGTTAGAATGCACTAGTATGAATCCCTATACTGAACCACTTCCTTTGTATCGTTTCCAGTATCTTTCTTCCCAGTCTACATCCCAGTTGTATAGCCTTCTTACATTTTGACGAGAGATATGTTTCATATTTCTATTAACCTACCATTTCGCCAGCCAATTTGGGCCGTCTGAACAACAAAGGCTTCCACTCACACACCTTCTGTTCATATTCCCTCGGGTTTACACTGGTTACGTGGTGTATGAGCGAAAACATATGTGGCTCAGTGCAAGTCATTTTTGATGGCGGTCATGTACAGGCCATCTTCGGTTTTGGCCACATTGACGGGCTAATCAGAAACGAGTCTTCACCCGTCTGTGGCTGTCCACACAGTCTCCCGTTCCAATCAGGCTAAATGTCCTACAGTTCAGTTGTCCATATAATTTGATTCCATGTGACTCCACGCCACGGGCAGCCTTTCATTGTTCACTGCGTTCTCGTGTATTTTCCTCAGAAGTTATACGCGTATGGGAGGCCTAGATAAGAACATCTCCTTGTATGTCAATACAGCCCTCCTGAGGATGAGAAGTTGCCCATGGTAGCGAAACTATTCCATTTTTTTCGTGGTGAGTAAGATCGGTCTTCTCCAGTAATAATTTTGGGATGACATCCTGGATGTGTGATGCGGCCACGATTTCTGATGTTGCTTATCACAAACCTACCCTTTCCTCATCAGTACTTATTGTTTGCGCATTCAAATTTATCGATTCTCTGCAGGTGGTACGGCGGTGGATACGAAAAATCCATTGCGTTTCCCCATCAGTGAGCCACATTGCTGAAGGAGTTCGGAGAAGTATACAAGCGGTAACCGAGTCAAACGAGGATAATGAAGACGTCGTGGGTCATGACCAAGGGTGGAATGAGTCAATTTATATACGTCTGTTGAATGGACCCTACCAGTTTGCTTGGACGCTGATGGTAATTTCATTGATCGTTTGTCACCGTCTTCTATTCCCGGGTTGCTTTTTGTTCCGCATGCGTTAGAGCGGTTTATTTTCATTTTATATGTATACGCGTATGATCAATGTTATCCACGGCTTGTCGCCTTTCAGTGGCTTCAGTCAAATCAGCAAAACCTTTATCATAAAACCCCATGCACATCACTAAATCGATACTACACGACTAATGTCGACTTCTGAGCACATTGCGCTAGACAAATTTGTGTCGACCCAAGCTAATAGAGTGTGAGAAAATCACTCATCAATTTCGTGAGTCGACTTGTCGCATGGGATGTTCACGTGGTGAGTTTTGTTTGCTGAGCAGACACAAATGTCGAGTGAGAACGTTGAAGGGTGACTTGATCAAACTGACAATTCCATATCGGAGTGTGAGTTTGGATTTAGGAGACGTGCAATACTAAGCTGGAAAAAATTTATAATTTCCAAGAGAGAGTATATAAGATATTTGGTTTGCATGTTCCATGTACCTGTTTCTAATTCTTTGTAGAATAAATTAGCAAGAATTACTGGTGTTATAGAAATAATCAAACCGCTAAAAGTGAGAAAAAAATCCTCACCAAAAATGTACCAAAAATACGTGAAAAGAAAAACGTTCAATGAGTGAAGTAACTGTGAAACGTAAAAGTTCGAAACGAGTTGAAAGGGGTTCAATCCAATAACTTCTGCGAAAAGAACATATGTATTGTCTCCACGGACCTTTTTTGGGGTCGTACTCGATGGTCGTGATTCAAGCATTTTTTGTGAACTTGTGAGTCAGTTCGGTATAGTTAGAGTGGCACTGACTGTATGCTGGTGCGTTATTCTTTCTGAACCTCACGAAAATGCTCCATTCAACGTTGGCTCCCCTTATACATATTTACATGCATATATGTGTACGTTTTATATATACATGTANATGTATGAAAAATGTTTAAGAACAAGAGTGTGGCGAAGTAAATTGTTGCCATCTGCAAATCGTTCGCAAGCAACATACCCAGCCGACGTGCTAGTTTTCAAGCAAAAGTGAGGTTTACACTGCAGTGAATCTCTTCAATATTAAAAAGCCTAGTGGTTATAGATTCTTTAGTGGAACTTGTGATGACTGTGGGTAAAAAATGTTTTGTTGAGTTTGTCAGAAGTTGAATAGCGAAGTTTCTAGTGCTGGTGAGACGCAGCTACAAAAATCTTTTCAGACTGAATCCATCGAGAGAAGCAGTTAGTCTTTGTGCAATGATACTTGTTGATGCGATTGAAAAATCTCAAACTAAGCTATCTGAAAATTTTGCCGGGGCAGTCAACCTTTAGACTATTTAACGAGTGACCTCCTTTTGGGATGGGTTGATAGTTAATCCAACTATGAAAAGTCGTTTGTGGAGCAGTTGCTGCTTGGAGTAATGTTGTGTTTTGTGACGGAGTCTAATTCAGCCGGAACCCACAGTTTTCAAACATGGGCATTCTTGGATACTTATGCGTTTTGAGTTTAACATGGTTTGTTTACACAGTAGAGTAGATGGGTCATCAACGTTCTGTCTAGTAATATTTTTTAACCAGTTGTGCAAACACAAAATTGGGTCGCATTGTAAATTCGTAACTTTAAGAAAACCACTTGGTTAGGGACTGTTCTAGTTGTCTAAGCAAATTTATCCGCAGCAATACAGAAGTAGCCTGGTCCGTTGAGGTAGCCAATAAACCAGAAGCAGTTACACTGGGAACGACGCACAATGCAATGAGTATTTCATTACAGATGATGCGAAGTCAGTGTGAATCGCATACTCGAATTTTTTCAGTAAACTTTGAAAAGTGAACACTTTCACCGCATGACAAAGCATAGCTCAATTTGACTATTGTGTAGTTAGACTAATGTGTATCCAATTAAGGTTTGGCTGATCACATAGGTAAACCAGGAGTGATGAACAATTTTTAAAAATTTTCTGCATGAAAAACGTATTGATCACCATCGAGTATTCACTTTTTAAAAATCGGCACCCAATACAATGCAGTTCAGAAGACTGGAACTTGAGATCCTCGGTATATGTTGAAATCAATTATAAGTAAACGCGCTAAAAGCTGAACAACAGTTTG
Organism: Paragonimus westermani; assembly: GCA_008508345.1. Taxonomy (NCBI): domain Eukaryota; kingdom Metazoa; phylum Platyhelminthes; class Trematoda; order Plagiorchiida; family Troglotrematidae; genus Paragonimus; species Paragonimus westermani. The sequence continues at coordinate 1,814 of QNGE01008510.1, read as the reverse complement.
GGGATGCTTGTTTTCGGTCGTCTATAAACATTCACTTTAGCCATACTGTAGTCTAAGTAGATAATCACTATACTTTTTGCCTCACACTGAAGATCCTATTCGTGATGCCCTTAGCGATATATGTGACAAGATAAGACAGAAGAACGGCTGATCGCTCTAAATGAATTAATAATGTTACATATTACAAACTATGATAATTTCCTATCGGATGATTTTATTACTCATAATTGCGCACCTTAAACCGACTAGGTAATCCCCCATCGTTCACAAAAGAATCATTTTAACCAACCAGATATGCTCATAAGTGGTTCATGCACTTGAGAATGTAATTACAGAAATAGGACAATTAAATTGACGGCGTTATTCTCGTGATTGCGATAGGTTTTACATTCACTAATCATTGATGTGCAGTTCAGCGTTACCATCAGCAACACACCTTTAGAGAGCTGTTCATTCAAGCAAGTTGTGGGCGATGTAAAAATTCTATAGGTGTTTATTAAGATTTCACAAAAGGATTGGGTTAATTTCATACAAGGGTGCTCAACTTTGATATGGACAGGATGGTTCGGGCATACAGAGTTCTCATAAGTACTGAAAACCTAACGAACAACTTCGTTTCCTTTGAAAAAACTCAACGCTGTAAACATGGAGATGGTTGTCAAGCGAGGCACAACTTTTCGTACCTACCTGGCTGCAAGAGTCAAGGAATTCTGGTTTAAGAACTTCAATATGAGCAGGCAGTATTATTTTATTTAACCAAATAGTCGATGAATTCATTGATTTGTTTCTAGGGATGGTCAATATTTAACTCAATCACAGGGGTTATTAGTCTCGTATGAAAAGATCCATTCACAAGCTGTAGACAAAGTGGTTTCTGTTGCGACCTTTACCCTTTTTAGGTAAGACTATTAGGGTTCATCCGGTATTACTTGTCACGAATCGCAGAATCAGAATACAAAAAGGGGGATGAAATGTGAATTAATTTTCAAAAAACTGTAATCTTTTCCTATTTACTACAATATGCTCACATGTTAGCTGGCTATTATTGAAGCGGTGTGTCAAGCTATTGCTCCACGGGTGACTCACGTACACGTTCAAAAATACTGATAGAACTCATGCCCAAGAAGCGAGGTTTCAGCAGTCAATTCCTCATCACATGTTTCGTTGCCAACCTCCACAACAACATGCGTTTCGGTTACCTCGCTATCTCATGAAAGGAATACCAGTTTCGTGATGTATTTTAGGTGACATTCCAATTGTCCTCTATCATTCATCATCCGTTTTTTATAGCAGATAAATACCAGCAATGTTAAATCAAGGACTTTGGGTTATTTTTTGACGGATCCAATCGGCCAATGCAATGCACTAAATCGAACAGGTTGCCAAGTAGCCCCAGTAACTTTAGATCGTTATACGATTGATTTTCACCATCGAACCTACAATGTACTGGACCAGCAGATATGAACTTACCAAGATTATGTGGTAGCCTAATTAGCATTACCCGGATGTGTTTCGTTTGTGGCGACGAATACGTGGTATCAGTGGGATAATCTAGAAGTATTATTCAAGCGTTGAACGGGCAAATCCATCTGCGATGGATCGGGGCTATTTTAGTCAAGATCAAATCCACTGTGGACGGTTATTTAACGCACAGGATACGAAATACTAAGAGACCACGGAGAGTTGACATTATTTGCAAGAAAATTCAATTCTATGTAAATTATCCGTACCAAATTTAGTACGAATGGAATTGAACAGCTTGGGCGCCGTGGTTAACATGTTATTAATAAACAGATTGAGAATAACACAACGTT
>QNGE01008509.1:0-11691 GCA_008508345.1 Paragonimus westermani | reverse complement strand
TTAGATCAGATGGTTAGATGTTATTAGGTCCGTTTTGAAAGATATCGTCTTCAGGCAGGCAGAGTTTGAAAAGCAACATGACGTTCTTTAATGTCAGGAAGTTTCTAAGCTTCGTTTGAATTGATGTATATTCTTACTGGTTCTAATTGCATGTGGGAGTTCGTAGGTATATTTCACCAGGAAAAACTTTGAACGGAGTTTTCTATGGGAGTTAAGAGTTGTCAAAGTGAACTCTTTGTTCCTGATGTTGTATTTTGAGCTATGTTGAAGGCAAATCGCGAGGTTGACAGTAAATTTATTGCTATAAACTAGATTATACATGAGCGCAAGGTTTAGCTTGAGACGCCGTAGCCAAAGAGGATTTAGTTTAAGCGTTTGGCAGCGTTCTCTGTTGTTCAACGAAGACGGATAACTCACTAAACCTTTCGTAAATGCACGTTGGAGACTTTCCGGAGTTAGCCTATCAGACTTGCGCAAGTGACACTACTGCCGGGGGCCGGAAAAACATTTTGGCCAGTTTCTCACCCCTGACAGCAAATACTCCCGACATGCCAATAAAAGCCGTCTTTACCCTAGCTGCATACGACCAAAGCTCTTCTCCTCCTGTACTTATCAGCAAGACAGCTTCAGTAGAAGGCACTGAGTGAAAGCGTTGTCAACGCAGTGTGACAGTTTCAGCGAGCTAGTGTATCCGAGTCACCCATCAGCACGAAACAGAAAAGCTGTAAGCCGTTAGTGGAATACCGTGATCACAAAACTGTCCTCTACATCGGAACACACGGTATAAACACTGCCAAACGTGATCAGTTTCCCGGGTTGGCCAGGCATAATTTCATTATTTATAAGGCCGCACCAAGCGAAAGCACGTTGTCCCGCACATAAGAATCGGACATTCAGTTGCAACGGAGGTGTTCGCGATCTTCTTGAGTCAGGCGTAGAAGATAAACCCACAATACGCAGACTTTGCAAGTCTCATCAAGACCGGCACCGTCGGCTAATCCGTGTCACGCTCACGTAGATACAGTGTATCGAGGAGGTTCTGCTAACGGCATCTCACCTGAACAGACTCAGTGATCTTTGCCTGAGAGCGGAACCTGACTTCCCCCGGGCAGTCAAATAGACCCAACGAACGGCACACCACAAACTCAGTGGTTCCCAATATGATTAATTGTGCAGTCTGGTTGTTTACCGCGTAGAAAAGCTGAAAGATGCGGACGCGTTGTTCGCCCACGAGCAGGACATCAGTCAGTGAAATATCACTTAACCCAAACTAAACGTGTACGTAGGCGACTATGGGGCACTGGTTCTCAAAACCTTCCGGTGGTGAACGCACCGTAGCTCTTTCTCAGCCCCAGAATATTGCTAATCACCCCTCTCACAACAGACATGTCCACTGTGCTCTAAAGGTTTTGCACGTTGAAAAACAACTTCTCACCTGGGTGTTGGCTTCAAGAAGACTGGTCAAGGTCTGAGAGTAGAAAGTCTGTTATTAATCTACTTCAAGGGCAGTATATGCGGTCAAGATGGCCATAGTACTGTGGTCAGTGGGTTTCAAAATCTTGTGTGGGAAAAGAAACACACCGAGCACGCCAACCAGCCGTCGAAACGGAGAGGAGATCAGAGACCATCCTGATCAGACGTGCTGTAGAACACTGAATCACCCGTGGTTAATATAATAGAAGTTGATGCGTCACTAGGCACAGGGTACCATTCCACAATCAGCTTCCGTCTAACGTGTGCTGTCACGATCACTCAATCCCTAGTGTCTACCCGATGAAACTTCACATAAACCAAATTCTGAAAGATACAGGAACACTTATCTCGTTACTACCTGGCTAGTGTAGCAGGGTAGATGGATATCTGCAGCATATATCACGTTAGACCTGAAGACCACGACAATCCGCTCAGCCTCACTGCACACCCCACGCCCCATTTGCAAGTCGCCTCGGCTCAAAACGTCAAGAAATTGTCCACAGGAGGAGAAGTGGGTGCACTTCTTCAGGGAGGCGGTGCCTTACGCCTAGGACGCGAGTGTTGTCGGAATCAGTCCACAAAGCCGTACGCATCGACTGCAGCGTTCACCAGGTATCATTTGCAAGTTCCATCGCTGACTGCACCAAGAGATTCTTCTAGCGCACGGCTTTCCTGGCCAGACCGACAGCTACCAAATTCTCTTTCATGAGACCTTCAGTGCTTAGTGTGCACTTGCCTTCGGCAACTCCGCGAAAAAGAGCCATGCGCCATGGTTTCCCAACCTGAAAGTCACTCGGATTCATACCCAAATTCACCCCTGCTGACGTACACGCCGCTAATCACGTTATGTGCTGCTAATTCGCCTGGGCTGGATGAGATATTCCTACCCATTCCGAAATAGTGCGCAGATGAGCTTGCGGAACCGTCTGCTCGTTCGCTTCAACACCCATTTTTACCAGTTGGATTCCAATCACTTGCAACCACGGTGTCATTTATCCCATCTACAAGGGTGGGGATTGAACGGAGCAGCTCGGCTTCACGAGTGGCCGCTCACGCACGACCAACCTACTGATTGCCGCTGACCCGTAGAAAGAAGCTGCCGAAGAACGCATTTGAGATGATGCTGTGTTTTAACTCTCACAAAGTCGACGAAGTCGATCACAGTAGACTGCCATACAAATTGAATAATGGGGGGTTAAGCAAGGGGGGTTAATTTTGGCTCAAGAAATACCCATCGGTCCGACATACACAGTTAGAGTTAATAGTGAACTGTCTTGGCCGGTCAGCGCCACAAATGGCGTATCACAAGGCCGTATACAGAGTCCTATACCGTTCTTAGTTTAAGGTGACGACCTCCCATGTGCAAGTGACTCTCCCGTTGTGGTGTGTGCTGGCTATAAATCACTCTGGCGCGTTTTACACGGCGTTGAAAACAGAAGAGTTATGAATGACCTGAACGTTCTAAGTCCATGGTTCGCGGCGAAGACATCGCTCTCTCACACGTCCAAGACGAGGACTATGCGCATTCGCCATCACAGCGCCAGAAAATACCGTAGTGGTGATGTTACTGTGGCCGGTGTCCACCAGCAAAGCAACCTAGGTACCGTTGTTACACAAGATCTCCCCCGGGCACTAACGTCATGCTATTGATAGAGGCAGCCAGTAACAGGCTAGCAATGTTTAGGAGGGTTTTTGGGAGTCCCCCAATCGAAAGCTTCTACGTGTCTCCAGCACACTGGTAACACCGCTGCTGGAAGTCAACATTCATTTATGTGCGACGTACTTGGAGGGATACGGCTCTGCTCTACAGGCTATCCAGAGGCGGACCACTGAGAGAATGGATGGTTTACATTCTTGTCATATGGGCGTCATCTATCAAATCTGAAACTATTCCCCCCTAGTCTACGGGCGTTTGAGAGGCGAACTTATACTGACATAAATTCCCATGCTCTCCGATTCACCCCAACAAGAATCTTTTTACACTCGTCGACACAAATAGTTACGGGAACCACAAGTAAAAAGCCACCATACCACACGGTGGCCTCTTATGCAAATGGCTTAGTATCGCTGTCGAAGACTGCTGGACATGGAGTGAATCCCCGACAACAATTTTCCTGATACGGCCAGTCGATGAATTCAAGAAGCAGTCAGGTGGCTAGATTATCCCAGGATGGCCGCTGGCAGTCGAATACGTATGGATCCATGTACCTAAGTTTTCGCCATGTCCTGCCTCCATTGTTATTTCCTTATCCCATTTCCCTCTCCCCTCAAAACAGTCTTCTCCTTCCGATGTTTCACAGCAAAACGGTGGGACTTCAGCAGGTGTTCGACTGCCGCTGACCATTCAAACACCAAGCATACCACAGAGAAATCCGGCACTCCAGCAGCTTTTGCGATCACAGCCGACGGGTGCTAATCTGAAGATAGAATCCGTTGTGAAACCACGAACCCCTTGCAGAAATTTTGGTAATCGTGCAGTCTGTCGACATGGCACATGTCGAGGCAAATTGGAAGCGAAAATTTGAGCCCCAAAGGAGATTTCCAAATTTTTCGTGAAATATTAAAATGTGTTTTCTAGGAGAAGTATGGAGATCTTATCTAGCGTATTCATTATGGTGTAATGAGAATAATCGTCCACACCTAAAACTTGCCCCTATTTGCACTTTCGTCGAGAAAAATCTCCCGTTTTTCGACAAACGCAGCGTTTCGGCTTTCGTGATCGATTTTGCCTTCTGAAAATGCTTCCATCGGAAGTTTCATCGAGGAACACGTGATGCCATGATGCAAAACGCTCAAGTTTGCGTGGTTCTGAAGATGTAAGTGACTTCGTAATCACCGGCCACATGGCGTTTGCATTATATTTCACAATAACCCTCAAAGTGAATTCCACCACTACGTTTGAGTTAGTCATCCATCTGAATTATACGTTCTGTCTGTTTCTTTGGCAGTTTTTCGGGTGGAAATCAGTCGACGGAAGGTCGTTCTTAAAAATGATTGCACCTGACGTTATCACTTCGTTGTTTCTGACTGCGATCCATATGGTAGGTTGTAAACATTGCTGTTTATTGTTGCTGCCTGAGTGGTTCTCTGTCCGTCTGTCTGTCAGTCTGCTTTTCTGGCTGAGTGGCTGGCATATTGGCTGGCTTGCTCTTGCTACAATCGTGTATGCGTGCATGCATGCATGTAAGTGTGCGTGTGCACTTTACTGTGTGACCTTTTCTGCTACTTTGGCATGCGGGTCAGGCTATTTTACTGTTTTGATCCGGCGGGCTGTGCTTGGTGGAACTTCGGTCCTTGCTGGTTCAACCTTGTCAGATTGGCCAAGGGGTTGCAGCCAGACAAAAGGCAGGTGCGTTCGTTGAGCTTAACGACTATGTTGTGTTTTGGTTTAGCTTTTGTCTGCTCCCGCCCAGTCTGATTTTGTGAGTATGTGCGTCCGATTTGTCCATGCACTATTGCTGTTCCTCTGTAAGTGTGCTGAATCTCCCTGGAATCGGTCGTGTGTCACGTGTGTTCATCGTGTTTGCGCCGGTGTTTATTGTTATTAATAGTGATGTCGTTTATGATGCTTCATTCAAACCTCGTGCAGGTTCCAGGTTCTGGCGTTCTGTGCATGGTTGATTGGGCCAGCGCTCTGTACGTGTACGCGTGCATCTGTACACTTCAACCTCAATTGAACTGTTTCTCCCGTTTGTTCGCTGACACCCTCCTAAGGTTTTTATCTGTAATAACGCTGCGAATGTCGTCCTCCAGTCCTACTCGTTCAGTGCCAAGTCTGCATTGTGCGGTAATTGCTGTAGGTGACGATACGGCACCACAGAACGGCCGGAACGACACGCCACACTGATAGCGATGGAACTGGGTCGATGTGGAACCGACGTGGCTGACTGAATTGGGACAAGGCGTGCAGACTATAGTAGGTTGCGGGGTGCATGTGCTGAATACGCCTACTACCGGATAGGTTACGCGACAGGCGGCGCTCGCGAGCATGTTGTCTGTTTTGTATTCGCTGATCCCATCAATGCTCTGATGACAGGCAGACCGCATGGCAGCAGATTTTAATGTGTCTGCGACTTAGTCGAGGTAGCTCTGCAACATGTTTTAGTGTCTGCAGTCCAGCTACGTGTGACACTGATGGTACGAAGGACCAGTTCCATGATCAGCTGTTCGCCACAATCCGATCGGCGCCGGTGGGCGACCAGAACGCTCGAGTTGGGCGCGACTCAGTAGCCTAATCGGGAGTCCTTGGACCATGTGGCATCGGTTTAGTCAACGAGAACGGTGACCGTCTGCTCCACCTGTAAACTACTCGTCAGCTGGCTATCACGAACACCCGATGTCATATGGATGCGAAAGGCATCACTACGTGGACTCACTCACGAAGCGGTCGCTGTAATTTGCTTGATGACATGATTGCAGGGCAGCGCGACATTCGTGAAGTGCCCACCACGCGGTTGATGCGCGGCGCCGAATGTAGCACGGATCATAGGCTGGTCAGTACCAAACTGTTTATTCATGTATGTAAGTCTGTCTACCGTAGATCTTGCGGACAACGGCGGAAGTTGAATGTCAAACGGCTGGAGACCTCCGAAACGAAGACTCTCTTTCAGCGTGCAGCTGCAGCTCGTCTGCACAACGTTCCTACATCCACTACCCCCAGATGTATGTGGCAACAACTGAATAAACAGGTTATGGCAGCAGCCACTGAGACGAGCGGTGTAGACGCAAGAAACACCTGGAGTGGTTAGATGACAACAACGTGGTTATCTCCAGCTCGATGCAAGAGATGAATACCGCGTTTGCCACATCAACAATGAACCCAGCGAGTGGCGCGAAGAAAGCTACATTCCGGAGTATCTCCCGCCAACTGGCCAAGCCTATCCGCAGAATTAAGGACAACTGGTGGATGGCGCAGTGCTACACAGGTCGCCGACAACACTGAGTTCCATGAATATCTTGGAGCGGTCTTCGGTCTCTCCATCCAACCCACGAAAGCAGAGGTAGACGTGGACGCCGGCTATCATAGCGCCCATCCAGAGATCTTGGAAGTATGGCAGAAACGCTCTGTTGGCTTTCTCAACTGACCTGCCACATTTGATTGGGTGACTGTGGACAGACCGTCGCAACAGGAAAACAAAACTTCACTCGCTGTTGCCCCAGATTTCTAGCATTGTAGAGGCCGAGTCATCAACCGCTCAACGGGGAGACTACAGACGAAGGTGAACTGCCAGGTGAGATTCCGCAGAATAGCAGACCGGCGTTGGAACGCGCTTTGCTTCCGCTGGTACATTTCATCTGAGAACACGAGGCGCTGCCACAAAATTTCAAGGACGTCCTTACCCTACACTTGTTCAAAGGCAAGGGTGGCAAGCAGTGCCCCAACAGCTACCGGGGCACCAGTTTTATGAGCTGCGCAAGCAAGATTCTTGCCAGAATCCTCCTGGACCGACTGAATGCAAACGTTTTGGAGGTCAATGTTCCCGAGAAGCAATGTGGGTTCCGGGCGTGTTGGAGTACGATACACCTGGTGTTTGCTGCTTGAAAGATTCAGGAGAAGTGCCGGAAACGAAACCAGCCCCTATATGCCTTGTTTGTGGACTTCACCAGGGACTTCAATTCCGTGAGCCGCGAGACACTGCGGACGGTTCTTGGTAATTTTGGATGTCCAGGTAGGCTCGTCAGTAATGTAAGATAGTTGTATGCGGGCATAAAGGCGAAGATGCGATCGTTTAGACCAACCTCTAATGATTTTGACGTCACTGACATGGAGGAGGGTTGTATTCTAGCTTCGACCCTATTTAGCTTATATTTGACTCAATGGCAACAGCTGGTTTTCAGGACTCTGGAGTGGATGGTGTTGAGGTAGAGTAGCCGACGGACGGACGCCTGCTGATCATTCGACGTTTCGGCGCCCCAACCCGGCTACATACCTCAGAGATGCGCATGCTTTTGTTCACAAATGACAGCGCCTTGCTGGCACACAGTGAACAAGAACTGGAACGCCCGACTACAGCCTTCGCGCCGGCGGCAACCTAGCGCAAATTGGACATCAACACAGGTGAGACGATTTCTTTCTCACAGTCTTCCTCCGGTGGAGGTACTGGCTGTGTACCTCCGCCCCAAATTTGCGTCGATGGAAACAAAGTTGTTAGCTGCGCGATGTTTTGGGTAGTAGTTTGTCGACAGATTTGTTCGTGGGCCGCAAGATGAGAGCCTGAGTGGCGAAGGCCAGTGTTGGATTCGGACGTTTTGAAAGGCTTGTCTGGGAGATACATAGCCTGAAGATGGCCAAAATGCTGAGTGTTTACCGTTCAATGGTGCTGTCCACACTGCTTTATAGAACGCAAGCTACCTGAGCTGCTTCCATGTGTAGTGTCTGAGGCCCACCTTGGGTATTCGGTGGTCAGACATGGTTCCAAACATTGAGGTATTACGGCGAGCGAACATGGACGCAACAGAGGCCATGCTGAAGTTGGATCAGCTCCGTTGGCTAGACCACGTTCGTTGGATGGACGGTGACCGTACCCCGGAGCAGCGGCTGTACGGCCAAACGAAATCACATACGCCAAACCTATTGGTCAAAAAGCGGAGATAACAGTATGTTGTGTAGGTGGGTCTACGAGTAAAAGTGGGATATTCCAGTTAATTTCGGGGGTAAAACAATATGCGATTTCAGCAAAATCGTTCACTTTGATCATACAAGCATTTATACAACGATAACCCACTGGCCACAATTTTCACGAAGAGATACCAAGTTCGTCGGCGGTCTTCCAAATGTCATACGTAAGACACATGACAATTTCACCTGTAAAACAATTTCAGTTTCACGGTTTCTAACTTTGAGGACGACAGAATTGCGAATGACTGAGGTTGCATATCCAAAATAAAGCTGCTGCTGGTTCATTTTGTTTAAGCAAAGTGAAGGACAATTATTTTCTGAGCACGTTTCCGAAATGGTTGGCTGTTGTAGCATTTAGCGCGCCGCCATTTTGTTTTACCACACATACTCCCCTCCGCTTCCTTTCAGGTCCTCGAACACGCGTGTTGGTCGTGTCCGTTCAATGAACCGAGGAGGGTGACCAACCAAAACACGAGGTCGGCGGTCAGTGAGCGTGAGGCCACTTCTGATTGATGGGAATTCCCGGATAGTGGACCCCATATATATATGGACAAGGACACGTTGTGAAATAATCTCTCTTGGGAGTTGTGTTGTGGTAATACACGTTTTCTGTTGACGAGTGACTTTTCTCTTTTGCGAGACGGACCTCGTGAGTTCTCATCTGCAACGTTGGACATAGTGTGTGCTGTTTCCGTGATTGGCATTCTTGTATATTACACGGCCGTTTACAACTTGGGATGTACAGGATCGTTGTTTGAAAAGATTCGATCGGTGGTTTTTGGTCCAATAATACTGTGTGATCAGAGCGAGTGATTTTGCCGAAGTCGCATATTGCAGCGCCTGAGAAATTAGATGGAATATCCAACTTCTAGTTGCATTCTGAAGACTTGTATAGTTGGCCGAAGTGTGTGCATGTTCACTCTGGGTTTTTATTTCCAAGAAGTTAATATAGACTAATAGGCGTCGGTTTTTGTTATGAATCGCGTGGGTTGACAATTGATGCAAAATCACTAACGCTCAGCGTTCACGATGACCCGGCTTAGCTACGACGCTCACACTAACGATCTGCGTTATCACGGACTATGCGATGACGCACGAACTACCGCAAAGGAAGAAGACAGGAAGACAGGGAACTTTCAGCCAAGGGTATATTTGATCTCAACCAAACGTGTTCAAAATACACTGAAAAACTCCACCGTATTTATATTTTTCAAGTGGAGGCTCATACAGTAGTGGAGGCTCGTACAGTGGTGAAGAAGAAGAACCAACCTTTTTGGGTTAATAGTGGCATTATCCCAACACCTCCCTTTTGAGCCTTCTCATCTGTACCGCTTGGTCCTGGGATTCACTTGTAGTGGACGGACTGGACGTCTCATTTGGTCTATCCATCGTCTCCGGAGCAGTCTGTCGTCCGCACAAAGGTCTGTCGTGGGAATTGGAGATCTGACGACCGTGGGGATTGTGAACGTGTCCAGTAGAACATCCAGCGGAAGCGCCTGTTGTTTCACGCATTGATGCATCTGGATATCGGGGTCGAAACTGATTACGATAGCGAATCCAGGTGAAGTTGCCACCCGAAACTTCGAGGAGTACCTTCCCTCTGCGAACCTCCACTACTCCATTTATCTGCTCCTCGTGTGTAGGGCGGTAATCACGCGCGTACATTGGTGAACCGATAGAGAACTCGGTATGAGCTTCCGTCTGGCCTCGCTGATGCGGCAGCGTGTCTGTCGGAATGAGGGTATGATGAACTGTGCGCAGTTTGCGACCCATCAAAACTTCAGATGACGAGCGACCATCAGGAGCTGTTGGGTTTGGTGTAGACCGATAAACCAGCAGGAAGGTTTGCAGAATCTCATCCATCGTCCCCTCCTCGCGCGACTTGAGAATTGCCCTTTTCAGAGTATCGACGAATCTTTCGGCCTTACAGTTGGATCGCAGGTGATACGGCGGCCAGAATACATGCTGGAAATTGGGGCGGCTACAGAAATCGCGAAACCGTGCGGATGAGGATTGTGACCCGTTGTCCGACACGAGTATCTCAGGGAAACCATGCTAACTGGATATCTTCCGTAGCCCTGCGATTGTGGTTGAAGATGTAGCCGAATGGAATGGGACGATTTCTGGCCACTTGGAATGCGCGTACACTAGGGCGAGGTACATCACTCCATTGATAGGTCCAGCAAAGTCAAGATGAATGCGCAACCAAGGACCTTTCGGAAGATCCCAGGAGACTGGGTCCTGCTTCTTTGGAAGCTTAGCGGTCTGTTGGCATTTCGAGCAACGCTTGACCAACTTCGAGATGTGGTCGTCCATGCCGGGCCAGTACGCAAACCCGTGTGCAATCGCTTTCATTCGGCTTGTCCCCTGATGACCGAAATGAAACTGATGGAGAACAGTTCGTCGGGTAGGGCGAGAAACCACGACCCGATCGACGAACATGAAGCACGAGTCCACTACGGTGAAGGACTCACGTCGAAGGAATAGTTGATGGATTTCTCCGGACAACGGAAATTTAGGCCAACGAGTTGAAACGTATCCCATGACTTGTACGATATCCGGGTCCCCTGCGGTTGCATTTCTAATGTCATCGGCGGTGAGTGGAATTCCACGGATAGCATCGTTGAGCTGGTGAAGTACGTCTTTCTCGAATGACAAGGCTGCACTCACTGTATCGTCCTCTGGAACCTGGTGATTGTTGATGAGGCGTGACAGACCATCGGCCTGACAAAAATCCTCCGTGCGGCTATGGTCAATCGAAAAGTAGCACCCCATTAGTATCGTTGCTCATCGTTAGAGTCGGTTGGCGGAATAGACCGGGATCCCTTTCTTTGAACCGAACACGGACAAGAGTGACTTGTGGTCGGTGAGAAGTGAGAAATGTAGACCATAGAGAAGCCTGTAAAACTTCTTCACCGCAAAGATGATAGCCAGGGCTTCCTTCTCGATTTGTTCATAGTTCTTTTCCGCAGGACTCAATGTACGGGAAGCATGGGCGATAGCCTTTCTAGAACCGTCCGGGAAGATATGCGGAACCACTGCCGCAACCCCGTAGTTGGAGGCATCCGCGGCCAAAACGATTGGGAGAGATGGGTCGTTGTGTGTCAGTAGAAGATCTGAACTGAGCATAGTCTCCAGTTTTGCAGAGGCCGATTCGCATTCAGCCGACCAGTTCAATTTAGCTTCTTTCTGTAGCGGCTGGTTGAGCGGGGCCCGAACATCATGTAAACTTGACAGGAATGAACTGTAGTAGCTGATGAGACCAAGGAAGGACCGAAGCGTCGCGACATCAGTAGGAGCTGGCATCTGTTGAATGGCTCGAATGTTCTCCGGGTCAGGATGGCAACCGGCAGAATCGAAGCTGAAGCCCAGGTACTTTATCGACGGTAGGAAGAACTGGCACTTACCGGACTTCAGTCAAAACCTGTAGTCCTGGATGCGGTGAAGCACAGCTACGATGCGACTGTGGAGTTCTTGAGTTGCGCGGCCCATCAGGATAATATCATCCAGGTATAATAATAATAATGTTATATTTCTCGACACATTTATGAGAAACGCACTCAGGAGAGCGTGATCAACGTGATAATTTTTAGCACAAA
>QNGE01008507.1:5798-16621 GCA_008508345.1 Paragonimus westermani | reverse complement strand
TCTATGTAGACTCTCTTTTTCTCTACAGTGACCACTTCTTCGGGTAGTAATTTTTGTCTACTATGCCTATCTATGAACCCTCCGGCATAACCGTTTGACTGTAAGACAGACGTAATCAGATGTAGTTCCTCAGCTAGGCTGTCGGGCGTACAGATTCGCCTTGTTCATGTGAACAGAGTACTTACTAGTGTTCGTTTGTGTTGGATCGGTGTGAAGATGCTAAAGTTTAGGTATTGACTTGACCCTGTGGGTTTCTTGCAAACGGTTCTTCTAACCGAGCCATCTTCCCGACGACTTATGAGTATATCTAGGAATGGCAAACAGTTGCCGACCTCAAATTCACAAGTAACCTTCAGATTAGGATGACAACTATTTAGACGTTGCACCAGATTATCTATCACTTGTTTAGATCGGCTGAAAATTAATGTCATCGAATCAACGCTTGTAATATGACAAGTTTTCTATCTCAGTAGCTGTTGCTCAATTTTTAGTACGAAAACTTATGCTAAGATGGGACCTAGCAGACTTCCCATGGCTACTGCGTCTACTTGAAGGTAGGACTGCTCGCGAAAGCGAAAACTAACATTCCTAGTACAGAACAGCAAAGTTTCCTTCAATATGTCGGTAGAAAGCGGTAGCGAAATGTGACTCATTTGGACGAGCTCACAAATGTAGTCAGTCGTTTCATGCCGCGGGAACATTTGTGAAGTGACTGAACGTCTCCAGAACACATTGGTTCGTTAGCAAAATTGGTTTTGTCCAGGTCACTGATCAATTCAAAGGAAACTTTAATGGAGTAAGACTGAAATTATTTTACTAGGGTTATAATAGTGACCAACCAGCGTGCTAATTTGTGGTAAGGTGAGTTTGTCATTGCCAAAATTGGCCTAAGATGAGGGTATCGCAAACAGCCGTACTATAGCCTAAAATTCACAGTCTAACGGGAAAACTGAACGTTTGAGCAGTACCATATGGAAAACTATACTGTTGACACTGTTGATACTGATGACTTTTCAAAAGTCAGAATATTGCACAGTAACATGCTGCGCAGCTTGTAGGGAAAACCAATTTTATAAAATATCAACAGAAAGTTAAAAGAAGCACTGCGTTCATGTCAAACTTCATGCTCATTGTCAGAGGGAAAGACGTACATTTGGTTTCTTTCTGTTTGACGCACTCTCATTTTCACTAGATTGTTGCAAGAGACGGCAGCAGGGTTGCTGATGACTTTTAGTCATCGAACTCTGCTACAGTAACAGCGCTACGGAAGTGTCAGCGGTAAGCCAAGTTAACTGCTGTTTGAGGTTATGCTCACAAGGTTTTAGGAAGTCAGTGTTAATTGAGGTGAGTTGAGGGGGACGGCATCAAATTGTCTCATGAGCTGATTGCGTGTGTTTGGCCACAGTAATCCCAAGGTGTGAACGAACTGTTTTTGAACACACAAATCCGGTTGACGTAATCGGATTGTGACCGCCTCGGCTATAGACAGGATGCACCACTTGATCTTTCGTGACGCGGCGGCCGGGGCACGGTAGACAATGTGAAACGCTCTATCCGTGTCTGTGTTGGTCACAGTCAACTAGGTGGGCCATAATGGATGAGTTAATGCTCTTTGTTATTCCGAAGCGAAGCCACGCCAGTGTGACCAATATATGATGAGCCACAAGAACAGTGAAATGGATAGATCAAAAATGAGGTTCCACTGTTAGGTATATTATCTTACAGATTAAGTGACACCGTCCGTTTTGAGTAGAACGTTACGACAGGACTTGCAGCATAGTAGGTACTGCCAATCGCATCAGTTGGTTGGCGCGTTATCACCTTGGATGCTGCGTCACCTTTGAAATGCAGTTGTATAGATCTTTTTCTTATCAACTGTGCTAATTAGGGCTTCTATTGATCTCTCTTGCATGTTTTTTATCATGAATTTCTCAGGACAGGCACTGAAGGTAAGGCCACACTCTAAGGATGCCACTTAGCTGTACACCACATCGAACACACTACCGAGGCTGAGGCCGATTGGTGTAGGGTGCGAAGTACACAGATGACATGGTGCAGAGGAATGAGGTCATTTACATAGTTGTTGACCACTGCAGTGAAAATCCTAAGGGTGATATCTTGAGTACCCCGTAGCAAATAACGATACCTCAATGATAGCCAATGAAAAAGTCAAAACAATGGTTCGGTTCTTGGCATTCGTGTACAAGCCTAATGCAGTAGCGTTAGTCTGGACCGTGTCCGGTTCCGTTCAGTTGTGTGATGCACAGATCCAATTCAAGAAACAAACCGCACCATATGTGCTCGCGTGTCGACCGCACCGAATCGCACCCAGCTGGACTGTTCTAACCGGCTGAGCGCCCAGATGGTGAGTGCAAGCGTGCGTCCGATGTAACCACCAGAGATCATGTGACTTCTCTAAAGATCGCGTCAGCAACCGTTTTATTGCTTGTCTGCTGTGTACGCATGATCCTGTGCACGCCTACTACGGAAGGCCCGATACGAACCCAGTGCCACTTTCTCGTCGCGCAACTAATTGCACGCGACCAATGCTTGCTCTTTTGCTAACGACTCCTCGATTATTACGCTCTTCAAGGTCGGTTAACCCGGATCTTGTCGAGCGTTGTCTAACACACTCGAAGTTTTTACGCACTTCTCGCGCTTTTGAGTGCCACCGAGTGGGCTGAAGTCCACCTCGCGCTTCCTTTCTTTCTTCCCTTGGTTGCTGCCGTTGGTCCCAGACTAGGCTAGAGCTAACTGTACGATATCCGCACCAAATTTAGTACGGATGAAGTTGAACAGTTTGGGCGTCGCCTTTAACATGTTATTGATAAACAGATTGGGAATAACACAATGTTACGAGCAAGTTGTAATCGAAATTTCGATTACAACACTCCTGAGGAAAGCCACCCGAAGTGGTTGAAACGTAGTGTATTACAACTTGCTCGTAACGTTGTGTTATTCCCAATCTGTTTATCAGTAGAGCTAACTGTTTATCGCGCTCCCAATCATTACTGGAAATATACGGTTTGTTTCCAAACCCTACTGCGCTCTTTTAGTTCGATGCCTGTTGAGACTACGTTTCGACTGCACTTCAGGAAAGGCGTTTCAAGTTGTTAGTGGAAGAGGGTAGAGCGCACACCCACTTGTTCACTACACTGTGCGTTCGGGTGTGGGAGAAAGGTTATAAACTGGTTAATGTGTGGACGCTCATGTGTAGATTGAAACAGTGAGCGTCCCTTAGATTAGACTGCTTGTCATGTAATGTGCCGCATGAGAAGGCGAGGTAATGACTACACCACTGTAGGTCGTTTGAGACGCAGAGTTAGTGGCTAGATACTCTAGGTTAGACGGCGGTTAACCAGACACTATAGTGAACGTTGCCGTTGTCTGGCCGAGCTGTCTATGAAGTGAGTGTACTCAATGACACGAAGTAGTAAAAGCTGTCGCAGTAATAATGGTCTCCCTTCATTTATAGCTCGGTTGCTTGTATCGTGTAGGTACGTTGATAATGCTTGCCTACGAACAATCAACTAGTGGTTAGGTCCCCTCCAATCCCTTTTGTTTCCTCTTCGCTAAGGCTTGCATTTTTTCTCCATGGTTGTATGAGATTTGGACATCATTGAGAAATACTGGGATATTGGTTACGGATGATAACGACGATAACGTTTGGCAACGGCAACTGGAAGGCTTGCACAAACCTCGGAATACGTAATCAAACGGCAACAGATTCAGCAGTGGCTAAACATTCGTTATCTGACCAATTTTGGGATGGTTACCGGGAACTTTATGGACCGCACGTAAAGATGAAGCGGATTCAAATCGGTAGTCAGTAGCGGCTAGATGTGCTGTAGCAGCTTTGTTGGTGGATTTGTTCCATCTCGTATCGAGCCACGCAAGTTTCGGCAAACTCTTGCATCAAATGATCGCCAAGCATTTTGGCTTTGAGACATACGGGTGGACACAATGGATTAGGCTGATGTTGATCCTAACGATGGTCCACGACGTTGCACAGTGACAATTAGGCCGAAAAGTACGGCGAAAAAATAAAATAAACGAACAAGAACTGAGTTCACGGAAAAGAACGGTCAACAAATTTCTGATACAAGCTAGCCACAGACTACAGCAAAATGTCATGTTCGAATGATTTTTAGGAAGTTTCACAATGTCAGTATCCATGTGAGACCAGTACGCACAGCTGCGTGCCAGTGTTTTCAATCGAATGATACCGAGAAAGCCGTGATAAAACCGTTGCAGAACCGGTGTTGTGAGATCAAATAGAACAATCGTAAGCGAGATGTAGGAAGTGACGACAAAAAGTTACTTCGTGAGAAATACCGCTTTAACTTATCATTAAGAGAATCCTGATGCGTCACAAAGACGACGCAGAGGATTCAATTTGGATTTTGTCCTGTTGATCATTGGCATGATTATGGGAAGGTTCCTAGATGCTTGTACATAAGCAGTTCACATGACCGGAATCACAATGCCCACATTTTAGGTAATGTGCGAAACAAACAATCGTGGTAAGGCATCCGTTTGCTTACTGCTGGTTGTCGTCTGTTACTTTATGGTAAAATCGTAGCGAAGGTGCATGTCTGCTCGGTGCTGTTAAACAACAGCTGGATCGGGACAGCGGCTGATCAGTGATTAACTCTAGATAATTGATCGACTGCTTTACATGTTCCCCTTCTCTGCACGAACACAAAATTCAAATTCAGTCAATGAGAAGAGCAAGCTTTTCGAACGATTAGTCAAGACTCGTGCCCATCACAATAATGTCGCCGAGTTACACTGCTACTCATGGGGCATTAGTCAGCGCCATATCCATGACCAGTTGGAAGATTACAGGAGCTAATTTCCCTTCAAAGGCTAGACAACGGTAGTGAAACAATCCCCGATGGTTATTGATGATTACCAATTCTTGGAAATTTCCGTCGGCTTCAACTTGCCGGTAATCTACAACCATGGCGAGTTTGGAGAAGCATCTGTCACCACTGAGCCTTCCAAAGAAATCTCCAGGGACCGGAAACGAATAATGATGGTACCCTAGTGTCGCATTCAACCCTAATGAGAAGTACGCATAAAAATGAATGGAGCCGTTGACCTTCTTGACAATGATAGTAGGAGATCCCCAAGCGGAGTGATTGATTGGTTGGAGAACCCTGTTCGATTCTTCGTCCACATGTGTTGGAATAACCTATGACACTGGTTGTTCTGGCCGAAAAACAGGTTTGGAAGCCGGATGTAAACTCAGTACTGCGTTGACTGTTACAGCAAACAGGATCTTTGCTAAGCATATCAGAAGAATCGGCTTTTGAATCCAGTCAAAGTCCAGAAGACTCAGCCTCGGATGATCCTTAAGGCAGACTGTGACACTTGCATGGACAAAGTGCTCGATATCACATTGTAACTCATCAATCCGTGTCAATTTTCCTCAAGATAAGTTCTGAGCCAAATGTTTCGGTTTTTTAATTTATTTTTGTATACAGCCGTTTCAACTTCACCTGTACACTTGTTTGAAGACATCGCCATTATTTTTTAATTTGGACTCGTGGACGGGAAACTACCTGGATTCACTTTCCCATGCGTCTACATCGACGATGTCTTGATTGCTTGCCGCTCGAACGAGAAGCACCTGTCTCATCTCCTTGCCGTTTCCGACCGTTTCGCGCAATATGATAATAAAACCAACACCGATAAGTGTGCCCTCGGAGTCAGTTCGTTGGATTTCCTGGGACATCGCATCGATCAAACCGGTATCACACCTTTGCCAGATAAGGTTGGGTCTACCTTGGTTTTCCCGATTCCCACTACGAGGATCCAACTCCTCGGCATGCTCAACTGTTATCGGCGTTTCATTCCCTATTGCGGAGACATTTGAAGACCTATAACCGACTCAGTCGACTCAAAACGCAAGTCCATCGAATCTTACCAGCGACCTTCGACCGTTTTATCACTGAAGCTACAACCAACACAGACAGAATACAGCACCTTTGGACGTGAGCTACTGGCTATTCATTTGGCGGTCCGTTACTTTCGACATCTTTTGGAAAGCCGACACTTTGCAGTGCAAACCGATCACAAGCCCGTAGCATTTGCTTTTCAGGCCAAACCTGATCGGTACCTCCCGCGCGAAACCAGACATTTGGACTACATCTCCCAATTCACCACGAACATTCGACATCTACGTGGTGATGCCAATACCGTTGTTGATGCATTTTCACATCCTGACGCCAACCCAGTCCATTCGCCATGCTCTCTCGATTTGGCTGAAATGGTCACTGCTCAGCAGTGCATTGAAAACATGGAGGACGTCTCCACTTGTAAGTCCTTAGAATTCTCTGCCGTCTCGCTGCTGACATTCTATGCGATATTCAGACGCGTATACCTAGACTCTTTGTCCCACTTTCCTGTGGACGCACTGTTTTTAAACATCTCCGCTGTTTAACTTACCTCTGGAAAACGCGGTACATCGAAGTTGGTTGCAAAACATTTTGTTTGACCCTCTATGAACAAAGATCTTCGCCTCTGGTCACAGCAGTGTATCGAGTGCCAGAGGAGTAAAGTGCACAGGCATACGGTTAACACACCTGGTACATTCTCCCAGCCCGACGACCGTTTTTCCCACGTACATCTGAACATAGTCGATCCAATACCACCTTCCAACGATTGTACGTGTATGCTGGCCGCAATCGATCGATTTGTCCGTTAGTCCATAACTGCACCTGTTAGAGATGTTTCAGCGGAGACAGTTGCTAAAATGCTTTTAGGGCATTGGATTACTAATGGTGGTGTTCCATCTACAATCACTACGGATCGAGACACCCCGTTTCACTCTTCCCTTTCTCATTCACTTCACTTATTCGCCTTCGAATCCGGCCTACCGTTAAAGAGGACGTAGGCTGTACCAACTCTGAAATAGTATACAGTATCACTTTGCACTTCCCAGGAGAATTGATTCAACATGCTCCGACATGCTCCGACCCAGGGACGGATTACATTTCACGCTTATGACAACACATGTCCGGCCTCTGTTTCACACAAACCCGTCAACATTGGCGGTGAGAACAAAAATATCCGAATTTGCTCAAATGTAAATTTGTTTATGCACCACGACGCCATCAGGGAACCACTACAACCCCGATATCTCGGCCGCTTCAAAGTGGTTAAGCGCCCCGAAACATTTTCCATTATTAAAAGGGTCGGACGCAGCGAATCCGTATCCATTGATCGACTGAAAGCAACCTACAAAAAGCAGGATGTTGACCCACCTGACTCGATATTGACTGAGAACAACCCCTCCCCACCCCTGCCAGTATTACATCCACTTGCAGTTTAGTTCCTTTGTGCTCTTGAACAACGCACAACACGTAGAGGACGGTCTGTACACTGGCCGAAACATCTGACGGATTACGATACATGAGATGGCTATCAAACGTTTGGTTTGTCTTCTCTTCACCGCTGTTCTTTCGTCGTGATTTTGACACACGAACGTTCTGGTGGGGGAATATGGCAGTATAAAGTTCAGTTATACTTTGTGGTGCATTTTTACACGTTTTTGTATATACCGTCTTAACTTCACCTGTACACTTGTTTGAAAGCATCAACATCACTTTTGAATTCGACTAGCAATAGAAATAAACGGGAGTTACCGCACACCGTCTCTGTATTCTTCTTTCGCGTGGATTTTTGAGTTGGCGAAGTAACTGTACGGTGAAATATTTTAGCTCCACCTTCCTGCTGACCAACCGAAGATCAACGTTCTTTACACCACGCCGCGTGTGGAATTACCGATCGGTCGTCTCCCGAACCTCTCTAGCGCTCTCATGTGGTGGCTTATTCAATTCAACGGACCTTAACTTGTCAGTCATTGCATTCTTATTGATACGTCTTCCGCTTTATTTGCATGCAAACCTTTTGTACCTATCAGTTACCGTCACAGCTCTTCTTTGGCGTTACCATATTTTGGTCATTTTTACCATTTGGTTGATTAAGCCAATACAACCTCGACTGTTCAATCAGGCCTGTATCACATTTTAAATTGACCAAGCATTTGCATCTAGCAGTCATGTCAAGATTCTGTTCAAAATTGTTTAAGGTTCGGGTATGGGTAATTGCATCTCGGGTTGAATGTAGACTACAGACAAAGATCAGGCACTTGAACTGAGACTCCGTCACTGTCCCCAGCTAGAACTTTTCACACTCTTAGTTCATCGCATTCGATTAGGCGACAAGATCATCGAGGTCAATTTTCAACAGCTTGAGCCACTAATACCGGGTGTTGAACAGGGATGACTACCCTTCGAAAATACTCGTTAACGTCTTCAGAACCTTACCAAACATGGCATCAAAGTGTGAAGCCAGTACACTTCGGATCCTCTTAATCCAACTGAAATTTCGAAGAATCAGTCTCACTTTCCCCGTATTACCTACTACGGTCGAATCCATCGGGAAGATGTGGTCTCGGTTAAAATACTATTCGAAAGCCACTCCCGCAGCAGCAGCATAAACAAACTCACCGATGCACTTCGTGATGGCGTCCACCGGTAAACTCAGTTTGCTGTTTGAATTTGTTGACATCGTGGATAAATTGCACGCCAAAGTTTCGACCAACTTCCTTACCTCCACTGAGATCGTCATTATTCGCGTAGGTTCCATAATGAACATTGGAAGTCGTGCGTTATTAGTAAGTGCTCAACCGTACGGCTTCAATCCCGCCCCAAAAAGAGATGTCAGCACTGTCGCTTATGGGATGCATGTCGAAAATTAGATCACAGGAACCCTGGATACATACGGTAGACGACTGCCACATAAGGCAGTCAATACAGAGCGGACCAAGCGGGATGGCCATATGTGGCAGTCCTGGTGTAAGAACGGATAAGGTTATAGTGGCGTCAGTAAGCAAACGGGAAAAAAAAGTTCGGATAGAGTTGAAGCATACAGGTGTTCGATTGCTGCTGCAATCTGACTGGCTAGTTGGAACAATACACCGAATCTGCTTTAGGCAAATGGGACCGTAGTATACCAGCTTCACCTCGAACAGCTGACGTCCGATTCTAACCGTAGGTCTGCACAATCTCGCAGATGATGATATTCCCGAAACTAGTTCGATCAACACTGCTCGACTCAGTTTGCCCACTTTGTTAGGAAATGGATCTACTAACACGTATCGTATTCATTAGTCAGTATTCACTGGAAACGCATGACCGCTTTCGTAACTGACGATATCCATTGAATATGCGCATTCGTTAAACCTTGACAGCACACTTTAATCAAGTTTTTAACTACGACTACTGTCTCACAACATGAAAAAGATAACTCGCAAATGAGACAATACCTTCTAAACCAATAAGTAACGGAAAATCAATGTAAACTTTTGCCATTATTAGCCGAGCTAACGGCGGTTCAAAGGACATGTGTAGGTGATAAAAATATGTTTAGGGTAAAGCCAACTGAACTACAACTCCTTAATACAAGCGTGCTGAACTAACAAACTCACTTGCGCTTCTGGGCTTCCAGTAACGGAAGTCTGGGACTGAGGATTAGAATGGCAGCGTTCGTAAACCGTGTAATCCAATATAGTTTTCTTACACCGAGTATTCTTGAACACATTACGGTCTCCAGGCAAATGATTCTACAGAGTTAATAGTACAAATACAAACTACCTTGAGAGAAGAATAAGAAACAGTTTCTTCGGTGGAACAGCTCGCAGTTTGCAATGGGGAGGAATGAATTGTGTCAGTCGTAGAATCATCCGCCGCAAAGATAAGACTGTCTTCAGCAAGCAATTGAGATGCAAGCGCTAAGGATGCTTCTTCATTCTTCCTTTCCTCGACGGCTTTTAAACGAGTGAACTTTGCCAGTTCATTTAAATACTCTGAGTGAAGTTCACCCGGACCAGCCCGAACGGTATCGCACTGTTTCACTGGAGGCGTAAACGTACTGTTCAAAAGTGCACACCTTCATTTATCTCATCGAGACACAACTGCTCAGACTTCCGTAGGGTTGGAGATACACCTGACTCTCTTGCTTGATAATAGTTCGGAAACATAGTGCGAAGCTCATTTTCCACACGAGTGTCCACAGCACAATTTAAATCCTTTATTTTGCGTAGCCAATTGGACAATCGAAAACGGCACACAGGACACTGATACGATGTTTCCCCGACAGCAGACAGTATGCAGTCTTTACAAAAAACATGGTTGCAAGGTAACGCAGTAGGCCGATAGAGTACATTCAAACATATGGGACAAGTTACTGGGTTATCCATTGAGTTTGGATAGAGAACCTAAAACTGTACGGTGGAATAGATTCGGGGATAAAAAATAATATCGACATAAAAAGTCACGTCCTTCAAGAAAGATGACTAAACTTTTTACAGTAATAAACGCACATTAGACAAAACATTCAACATGGACTTCCTTTGGTTCAAAATGCGGTTAAGGTATAATAAAACAATAGACATCTCGAGTACGTTATAAGTGTTTCCCGATATGTCAGAGGGAGAGATAGAAACGTCTGGCATCTGCTCATCATCATCATAACAGCCATAAGCCTGAACAAAGGTACTGTGGCTCGGACCGCCGCTCACCTCAACAGTGACCTGGAATATCCTAGAAGGGAACACTACTAAGAAGGTCAACAAATATTAAAAAAGACTTGAGTGCGACACACCGCCATCTCGGATAGCGTATCTAACCAGAGGTCAGGGTCTTCATATTTCGTGACCACGTTGTTGCTTGACCACCACGCGGTTTAACCCAATCGCTAGTGCCCTCAGTATATAATGCCCGGTACGGTAAACGCTCAGCTGGCATACGGAG
>QNGE01008506.1:0-16628 GCA_008508345.1 Paragonimus westermani | reverse complement strand
GGACGTAGTCATTTTCAGTAGTTAGGTCCCTTCCCGTCCCCTTCTTTTTCCTTCTCTCTTTCTATATAGGGTTTGCTGTTTCTTCATGGTTGTGTGGCAGTTAAGCATTAGTGTTAAGCACTGATGTATTGCTGTCTATGATGATGAGCAACACAACTGAAGACAGATGCAGAGCAGAAGCTGAGATCGCACTTTGGTGAAAAGGTGTTAATACCCTTAGAAATAAACAACCCACACTAAACAGATATCTATGATCATTAATTAAAAAGACGACGTTTAAAGTACAGAGATCCGCGAGGGGAACACAGAGACGAGTCACAACCCTTCTACATTAACAACGATAATAAAAGAACTCACTAACTTTTCGATTCTGCCAGTCACATAACTGCCCCAATCAACTTGTGCAGAGGTGCGTGAAAGCTTGTAGATTATCACCCTTTCTCTGATACTGTTCAGGATGAAACAGAGCTGAGAAACTCCTGTCCCCAGTGGTTCTGGGGGCTAGTGCAACATTTGGCTTCCTATAGTTAAGCCCGTCACTCGTCTACTACCCCAACTCTGTTGCTCATTTTTGTGAGTTAACTTTCGTTTCGGTTAACGCTATGTTTAAGGGGTTGTCATTAGTTTCTGTGCGAACACCAGAATGACTGCAATGCCAACCCAAACAGAGTTGTATGTAGATTTCTAAGTAGATGCGCAGTTGGTTGTATACCACTTTCCGACATACAAATCGCGACAGCATCGATTACTCCCCTGTTTCTCAATTATAAGTGAAACAACCAAAATGACATCAGCGTGTGAAGGCTTTTATATATATATGGACGGTTGTGTGTACACGCGCCTAATAAAACGAGCTCATTTACGTGCCCACTGGGTTCTAAGCGTACAGAATTACCCCATATCGTAAGATTGTTCGAAACTACTTAAAAAACTATCAAGCAAGTTCGACCTCATATTGTCCCGCTCTTTTCTTTGCAACCTTAGGCAGCAGAAGTCAAAGCTTGGACGCACACATGTGGGGTGACAAAAGTTATCAGTGATCAGTGCAGGAAACTGGAAAATCGGGCTAAGACCCACCATTTGTGAACTGAACAATAAATGCACGTAGGTCACTTAACGAAACCGCTGTAAACACGAAACCAGGACGTTCAATAGAGCTTTCCTAGCCAGGTTGTTCCCAAAGATCAGTGACTATAAGCATGCCCCGGTAGCAGGGACAGCTAGTAACTTGTGAGTTCGTTCAAGTAATTGCGAATCATCATCCGGTAGACGTGCGAAGTTTGGTGATGTACGTTTGTAAAACGGATTTTAAGCATTTCATGTTCCGTGGACAGAATGACTCCCACAAGTTCAAAACAACTGGGGAGAGGGTCGATAACGAGGTGTGGATTAAATAATCAATATACTGCCATTACAAGTGACGGACAAGCGGACAATAAAACAATAAAACACACAATAAACAACACAACGGAATCAAATGCGAGCGGGTAGGGTATCTCTCGACATCTCAACCCGTGGAACCAAACGTTTTGGGCACAAAAACTAGCAACAGGAGGGGTGCAAATTACAATGTAGTTAACCGAAATCGACCGTGAATAAATAGGATCGCTACGCAGAGCGTTGAACTACGACAGTCATCAGTTGTTTCTCCGCATGCAGCAAATCCCTTTGAACTACAGCAAGTACAAATCAATGGCAGTGGACTTCCATGTTACCTCTCAACTATCCACACTTCACTAGCTTAACTGCAAGTTAAATACTTAGTATACCTATTATCTTACAGAGAACACGAGATACATATTCACTGGCAAAAATGACAAAACCAATGCATTCGGTCACAAAGATCGAATTAAGTGTGTGAAAGCACTCCACCCCCAGAGCGGCACCTCAAGTTTCGTTGTAAAAACTGTGCAATAGGCCGGACTAACGAGCTCTTACGGCGTACAGATTAAGCTTTATTTCGGAAAGCATTTGGGGGTATGCAAATTGACAACTGAAAGTTCCTTTGAGAGATTCAAATGGAGTGGTCAGAGGACATAAGTTATGACATGAATTCATTTCGCATATTCTCATCAATAGTTAAAGTGTGACTAGCATGAAAAGAGAAAGCTACCTCCCAGACGAAGTGGCAATCATAGCGATTGACCCAGGGTATCAGCCATACCCACGACCAAACCCAATGCTAGCAAACTGTACCAGTTAATTGTACTTGGGCGAACAGAGTAGGCTATCGATAGGTGATGCGTGAGGCATCACAATACCTTAAAACGCGTGAGCATTTGTCAGCTTGATGAACTAGGACCAAATGCTGGCTCCTTACTTTCCGTGGGTCTAGATGTAACAACCACAATTCAGACTTAACTGGGAAGCTACTGTTTCATGTAGAAGCTGCTTTTATTTTTGTGTTGAGCACAGGTTTATGATTGACGGGTGTGATACCAATTCATACAGCAATTCATAATGACAGATAACCCTAGTGAAAAGAAAGCGTGATTAACCCAGACAAAGCGGAATGTCACCATGTTAGCTAAATGAATTGCAAAGGAGACAAAATAGACTGTCGGCATGACAATTGATCG
Organism: Paragonimus westermani; assembly: GCA_008508345.1. NCBI lineage: Eukaryota > Metazoa > Platyhelminthes > Trematoda > Plagiorchiida > Troglotrematidae > Paragonimus > Paragonimus westermani. The sequence continues at coordinate 14,049 of QNGE01008506.1, read as the reverse complement.
CTTGCAAACAAGCTAAGTTTAAGCTGTGTAGGTGGCAGTGTTCGATAACGAAACGAGTAGGCGAACGGCCACTCGACCGGTCGGAACTAAGTTTGGATCGAGCACCTCAAGAGCGCCAATGAGGTATCATACTTAGAACAAGAAGTAATAAAAGAACAGGAAAGTGGATGAACACTGATCAATCCGAACTCTATAAACATGCATTTTATCGAGTTGAACATAGAATCAGTTTTGTTTCATCTAGACCGTTGCTATATCCTGTGGAATGAAAGCAAGATAAATGTTCAGAAGTGAAACAGAGATAGTAATTGCAATCAGTTTTAACCAAATCCATTTACACCATATAAACCGCACTTCTATTTCATTTGCAATCAGCAAGACATGCATTCGCCAGGCAAATTTGCATACCTTCAAGTTGAGCATCATTCACATCCGATCAGTCTTCGCATTCAGATAAACCTCCTAGCCAGCCTCGTACGAAAAGAAGCACTAGACTCGAGTTTCGCTCTCATTAGAGCTCGTCAGTAGTGCATATCCTCATGGTGATACATAAGTAATTTCACACTCAAACAAGCAGTCTGCGGGCATACCAGCATTGCTTTTCTTGATATCATACGCCTGGCTGTACTCTTGAATGTTTGATAAATAAAAATCAACCTACCACTGGGCTGACTGTACATTAGCTGAGATGTAATATAAAATGTAGCCGCATTGCGGGTGTGCTTCATGTTGAATTCTAACGTGTGAATCAGCCGTCTTCGCCAGTTACCCGGAGCATTGCTGTTTCCACTTGGCTGGCAGACAACCAGATAATACCGCACAGTTGTTGAGGCCCAGCAGAAAACACTAGCTCTTTGTAAATGTTCTCGTGCGCCCAAAATACCACTGTGTCTTGTGGCCGGAAGCGACAGTCGGTAAATTCTAGCTAAGCCCTCTATCCACATCGAACATAACCTTTCTGACTAAATGCTGCTACCTTCTGACATGCGTGTCTGAAATGACACCAACCTTCGTAACTGAATTTAAGCTCACCGCTTTGTCTCAGTGTCAGTTCGCTTAATGAGCATTATGCTGTGGGAATAGTTCTACTTAGCGCTAGCCGCAAATATTTCCCATCAACCAAACGTTCAGCCATCTAGTCGGTTGGTCCTATGTCTTTCCCACCTGGTGTAAGCATAACGCTGCAACATACACGCGGTAACTCTTTTAATAAAGACAGCAATGCACTAATACTTCGAGGATGATGCTCAGTAGCTAACGAGTGTAAAGAGATTAACAAGCACTGTCTTAGAAGAGAAAAAACAAGGGAGATGACCTGGCCACTGAAATCGAGTAAACAAAAATTGAAACAATTTCAAGATGTTTACACTGCATACAGACAACCGAGCAGTAGGTAAAAATAGGGCGTTAACAGCAAGACAATTTTCAATACCTCGATTTAGTAATCGCATTTGTCTCACATGCGACTAACCCGAACAACGGCAAAAGGCAAGTCGCTGGGCTCGGTTAGTCACCATCTCTGCTTGTTAGTGGCAAGGGTCCAATCCCGGAAGACAAACCCAAACTACGGTGGCTAAATACCTGGTAAGCAGCCTTATCTTTTTGTACCAGGCAATCACCTGTTCACCCTGCATCTTACACCATTCGACCGTTGCATCCAAAGAAACTAGTTGGAGCAGGTCAAACACCACGAAACTAACTGCTTATATTCCATAGCACCTTTCGTATTTAGACAGACTGTTCGAGAGTAGGTAGCTTTACCCCCGTCTCACGGAATTCGGAGGTTGGGATAAAATATGTGACGTTCAACGTATATCGACTAAACCCATTGTACTTTGTCAGAGGTCGATCGTGTAGACCCTCAATTTTAAGTGCAACACGCAGGCTTGCTTACCCAGACCGGGAGCACTACTACTTTCACACACCTAGTTCGGCTCTTCTGACCGATGACGTTAATTGCGACATTTTCATTAGGGCAGGTAACTTCTGTGTTGATGTGTGCATGTATGACCATACTAACCTAAAGTGAACGAACGCGACAGGGCTGGCGAATCAGGAACATTCAGATGTAATATGGCGACCCACTGCAAGTGAGCCCGTGTACAGTTTACAGTAAAGGTATATGGTGGCCGCTTCGATAACGGAAACGGCCCGTGGCATCGTTGTTAGCCAGCGCTTTTTATTAACAACAACCTAATTTAAACCAAGGTCGCAGACATTTATATTAGTTCGAAACAAACGACCTGCCTGAAGGTTTCTATTAGCGATACTACACCTTGAAGAGTGAGTTAGGACGGTGTGAGGTGCCATCACCGTAAAGTAAGCAGTTCCATGCCAAGAAAGTGACCGCCAAATGGAATCTACTGCTGCGAACTTTAAATAATAGATATTCACTGGCAAGAAGTATTCCGACGAATGGACTGGTTGAAAATATATTTAAAAAATTAGAAAGTGAAGACACGAAACAAGGCGTTAGAAAGTAGCTCGACATTTGGTTGAAATACACGGGTATCTTGCACGAATAATCAGAGCTCATCATTATCGATAACAGTGGTGAATTCCAAGGAGAGACCGTTGAGCTCATGACCGAATTTTCCACCCCTATTAGACACTTTACACATTTGTAACAGCATCCAAAAACACCTACCATTTCCGAGACGTTTGTCTATTTTATAATCCTCGGGAGAAAGTGGCTGTTTTCCATTGCCCTGAAATCAATTATGCAAGCCGGTTATTGTGCACAAACCCACGCAGAACCCGTCAACAATCCACCAGATGGAACAGCCTGCAAAACAAAACTCTGAAAAAGTAAATAACTGCGACCCTCTCCAGCGCGCTCAACTCGACAGCCGAAGTTGACATCATCTCTTATTTTGAAAAGAGTCATTTGCCAAACCTAGTAATAAAGCCGTCCGAGTAGCAAGAATGCAGACCTCGTTTGTCCCCCCTTGGCAGCTGTAAGTGAAGTTGCATTCAACCCCATACTAAAAAACAACAGGATAGTGAAAAGTTTTGGAAGAAAAAGCTACACGCGAAATAGATTCAGAGTAATATTTTCCACCCGGTTGCACATTAAACGTCTTCAATCCATTATTTACATCTTCTGCCCCACAGACCACTAGTAAAAGAACATGAAAAACCACCACCAGCATATCGGGCGGGGTGTACGTGTAACCAGCGCCAAGGCCAAACGCTGAGGCTGATGTCAAGGTCAAGTCTGAGTTTCACGCGACCGCGGATTTTTTGAAGAACCACGAAGGTTTCCGACTTGTTATTGATGCCCTTCTGGGAGGCACGGAGTGAAGACTTTGACCAGAGGCAGTTTTTAGTTAAGAATGGTCGCCGCGAAAACGTCGAACAAGAGCATGAGCACAAGGTTGATAAATGAATACATGCGCAATGCGCAGCTGGAATCAGCAAGAGCGCAAGTATTGAATTTGGAATATGTAACAGGGTGTGCTGCGATGAAAATTATCCGCATGGAGTGACAATATTTCCGTGGTATCGCCCAGGAATATGAAGGTAATCGATTTCCATGACAGAGAGCATCAGGAGAGTTAAAAAAGATTTGTTTTTGTCGACCGTAAATCAGTTTGTCCTTCATTTGGCCCCGAGATCGAAATTAGCGATAGTAGGTGTTGTGACGGTATAAATGTAGTACCTTGTGAAGATTTTCTTCACGTGTGATTATTATTTGACCGACGATATTTTATATTTCATTTCAGGTTATGGATTATTCACAGGGCTTCAAAGATGTCTTTGAGAATCGCGAATTTGCTAGCTTCAGCGAATTCAAAATATGCTTAGATAGGTACATGAAGGATCACAATGTTTTGTGTGTGCTTGGTGCAAGCAAGAAATTAGGCAGTGGACGCTTGAAATATGATAATGTGAGTGTGATCGCCCTTGAGTTTACCTGTTAGATGGCGTTCCGTTGTATAAAACACAGGCGACGTAAGAGCGAAAGCCGTGGAGTACGACGTGTTTAGTGAGTTTAGTTCACATAATTCCCATTGCACAGTTCCCGCGATACATGCCGCCAATCACGCTTTAACGTGATTAAGAGGAATACCGTGTTGGTTGTTAGCTCTTTCACGTTGGAGCACAAACACGACCTAACTGCCTTGCTGTACGATGTACATCCAAGGATTCGTCGGCTCACAGACAGCGAAGTGAACAACTCGAGACATCTTTTTGAGTACAACACGCCAACTGCTGAGTTGAAGCAGTATGCTGCGGATGTTTATGGCAAGTATATAACTACCATGGATATTTGCAACATCCGTCATCGGTTGAAACCGCCAGTGATAAGTAAGTGGGTTAGTGTGCACTAATGTAGCAGAAAATCTGCCACAAATCCTGGATCATATAGAGAAAAACGGCGTGCTGCGTGTCATCAGAGACGACAACAATAGGTACACGCACATATGTTTTGCACGCAGAGAGCAAGTGCAGTTATTCAGACGGTTCCCTGACGTGGTAAACGTCGATGCCACTCATGGGACCAACCGCCACAAGTAGGTCCTCCATCACTCCGCATTGACCGCTGTAGCCTAAAGCTGTATCAGTTCCTCGTTACAGACGGCATGGGCCATGGACGACCCGTAATGTACGCCTATGTACGAAGTGAGAAATACGCATCCCTGCGTCATTTGTTCGAGACATTCCGGGAGGTTATGGGGGAACACATACGTGTCAGAACGTTTGTGATGGATAAAATGGCGGCCCAAATGCGAGCAGCACGAGTAGTCTTTGGGTGCGACATTATGTTATGTTACTTCCATGTTCGGGATGCTGTGAGGAAACATGTAAGTTGTTGTAATAAACCTTATAATCACCATCCAGACGAATTCATTCAGAAGCCGGTATTTGTTTCATCGCATGGTTACTTGCAACGACCCTAAAGAGTGAGTGATCACCTTTGCCTATTCATTTCTTAGGTTCAACCGGGATGTTGCAATAATCCGGCGAACAGACCCCAGCTTCACGGAATATCTCTTGTGCAATTGGCTGTATATAAAGCCAAAGTGGGCCATCCATGCACAGTCGGATGTTGTTCATTTCGGAAATCGAACAAACAACCGTCTGGAGAATGCGAATGGTCGACTAAAGAAGCGCACTCATCCCAGAGATTACTTAGCCACGGCCATTAGTAAAATTTGGTCCAACAGCGAGTGGCTAATGCGGGAGTTTGAGATGCAGTGCACTTACGGTTGCGACCGCCGGGAGGTGGTCAGCGTAGACGTGTACGTTAAGAATATACTCTTTCATCTGACAACATTTGTCAGTCAGCTGGTGTTGAAGCATCTCAAGGGGCGTACCCCCCTGCTGCACTTCGAACGGTTGGACTAGTTCAAGGTATTCGTACTTTGTTTAACATTATTTGGTAGCTTCGAGTTAGTCATAAGGGCACACAGTATACAGTAAACATCAGTGATAGCACGTGCGAGTGCAGTTTCTATAAGTCCATGTGGTTATCATGTATTCATATGCTGTCCGTATTCAAAAAGCACTTCCATCCATACAGTACGTTGTTGTTAACTATGACCGCGTTTGCTCTGAGCCGCTTCCCAATCCATCTACGATGGCTCGCTGAATACAATCCACTCAAAAGAAGTATGTTCCACCGAGAGGTGACGGTGGCCGGCAGCGATACATTTCAACTGGATTACAAAATGTTGCATCACGGGTTAGCCAAGCTGCACAATGTAAAACCCCGGACAGGAAGCCGCGTTTTCAAGGCTATCATAGCTTTCACGCACCAGTCCATTGAGACAGCTAAGGCGGCCTACCCACACACAGACATCTCCCTTCTTCCGTCATGGATATCATTAACTATGCATGTTCAGTTGCATCGACCTCAAACACGTTACCAACTCCGACGTTGAAACGAAAACACAGGCCGTGTGCAGCTCCACCATTCATTGATGATACATCTGAAGATGAGTTTCACGTTGTTCCCTAACGCAAGCGAGTCCAAGTGAAAGTGTTCGCAAATGACAACACAGACGTCACCGGCAAACGTAAGTGATACCCCACTTAACATGTTACATACGGTTTATCTGTAGACCAGCATGCACAACAAGAGGAGGACTTCTACTGAAGCGGCGCAGAAAGCATGCAGCCTTCTTGATTTCTGACGGAATAATCTAGATCATGATGAGATGTACATATAATAAGCGTATTTTGATATTAAGGTATCGTGATGTTCTCTTTGGTGGTGCAGGCAGGCTGACCGTCAAGCATAGATGTCATTGTGTCCAACCATAGGTCGTGACGATGTGACTATAGGGTGCACGTAGGCTGACCGTCGAGCATAGACGTCAGTGTGTCCAAACATAGGTTATGACGTTGTGACTATAGGGTGCAGGTAGGCTGACCGCCGAGCATACACGTCAGCGTGTCCAGCTATAGGTCGTGACGTAGGCTGACCGTCGAACGGTTAACCCTGAATGGCTTCATGCAATACAGTGCCTCACTTCTCGTTGAACCTATTTGCTTTCCTGAAGACACGTGAAATTCCATCTTCTTGGTGGTCAGATAACTGAAGAATTTTACCTAATTTTTGGTTACCTTAAGGCCGAAGCGGCATATGCCGATTACGGTGAGCAATATCTACTCTGAGCAGACTACGCGGGGTTTGCCCGCATTATGTTTAGAAGTCATCAGCTGCAGCCTTATCTACTTACTCACGACGCCTCCAATTTTCAGTGGTTTCCAATCGCACCTGGGGATGATCATAATAACCCAAACTTATCTACTGTCGACACCTATTTCAAGGAATATCAAATGAAAAGTATTAAAAAAGATGGCCTACAACTCGTACGGTGCATGTTTATTAATCTTTTTTTATTCCCTCTAACAACTAGATCGGAAAACTTCAGCTATCTCGTCAACATGTTGTAATGCGCGACGGAGTGGAAGCACTGAGGAGCAGCATCTCTCTGAAGGACGGGAGCACAGCAAGAATCTAGAATGGTAACGGAAACCGAAACAGCATGAGCCAGAGGCCCAGTAAGTCATGCACACAACTTACACAAACGAAAATCAAAATGGCGTCAATCACACGAGTGCGGAATGCGTTACACTGCCCTCTCCTTAGAGAAGAGCACTGTCCTCAGTGCTCCGTAACCACCGTTCGAGTGACTACTTCAACATGTTGCGCTAGGATGGCTGGTCGAGATGGTGGGACTGTGTTGAGATGAACCCAGTAACCGACACTAATGCAACGACGACGAACACCTGCGAAAGCTACGTTTGAGAAGATGGACCTGATGTGATGAACCTTGCGAATGAAGAATATAACGACGACCGACTGCGACGACGAAGAACGATTCCGAACACGTTCACAATCCCACCCCTGTCACCAAATTTGTAATGCGCGACGGAGTGGAAGCACTGAGGAGCAGCGTCTCTCTGAAGGACGGGAGCACATCAAGAATCTAGAATGGTGATGAAAACCGAAAAGGCATGAGCCAGAGGCCCAGTAAGTCATGCACACAACTTACACAAACGAAAACCAAAATGGCGTCAATCACACGAGAGCGGAGTACGTTACAATATTTCGCTGTTAATTTAGCGCAAATCCTTGGCATCCTTGATGAACAAAATTTACGCATCAAAACAATCACATTTTCGCAGTACAATAGGAATATTTTATACTTTCATAAATATTCCGTCCACAATTAATCCCACGATATTCCAAACCCGCATATTTACGGTGAACTAGCTACAGCATACACTCCCTGCGGATAAATTTCAGCATGTGCTGCTGTGCTGTTTTTGTTGTTTTAGTTTGCGTTTGTGTAAGTTGTGTGCATGGCTCACTGGGCCTTTGGCTCAAGCTTGTTCGTATTGTACTCTGTTGCAGGATTGCTGTTGGAGCCCCTACTTCGGAAGAACGCTGATCCCCGGTGGGTACATGTTACTCCAACGTTGGTCCACAGGTTCAGCGGGCAATCAGAGCGGAAACGACCAGCTTGTATGTTACATATGTGAAGGGGTAGTGTTGCGGTGCAATGGTGCAGTTGTCTACGTCAGGCAGTCACAAGCACGCTAAGCACAAGTACTTATCAACAAGATATGTTTGGAGCATCCGATTCGGATCAGCCTGTCCTAGTGACCGAAGCCAAAGGACGCCTGCGCTTAACCATCACTGCAATTGGCTTGCGCCACACCACCTGCAGTTCCACCCACAAACCACATATCCAGTGTAAACCCGAAGGAATAAGACCGGGGTGTGTGCCAGTGGGGCCTTTGTGTTCAGCCGACCAATGCTGGTTAGCCAATTGATTGGCCAATAAAGGGAGAAAACTCTTATCTCCCGGAAACTAAACAAAGAGATGCTGCAATGACGAGATCTGAACCAAGGAGAAAGATGTGTGAAGCGTAATACAAGAAGCGTTGCGGTATGGGAGTGCAGGTTAGTTCATCCCTGAGAAGAAAGGGATGAAAAGCAAAATTCTCATCGAACTATGGAAAGCCAGGCAGACCATTCATCCTACAGTACATCTACAAAGCCGAATAAAAGAATGGATGAAAGACCACAGACACTCAAATTTCTGAAAAGAAGGGCGGATCAATTGTCGACGACCATGCTGTCGGCCGATGCAGTCATTAAGAGAAGTAGAGTGGATACGCTTATATGACCAACCTGAGCCTAACGTGCTCGCCGCCTTTTCGCCGACGGGGTAATATGAGTACGTTGGTGACCTACTAGCCCTAAAGGGCCAGCGCATTCGCGACCGCACACATCACAACACCATATTGTCACGTCACTGTGACCTATAACATCAATGGTTCCCTTTCGTACCGCACGCTTCCGCTCGCGGCCGCGCAATAATTGGTCGTTGAACTTTCGAACGCCCGCCCGAACCATATTTCTCCAGGCCGTCCGGTTCAACGTGAAATCTTCCCAACATCTAAAATCAATGTTAAAACGTTAAATATTTACCTGAGAACATCCTGGTATCTCCGCCTCTGACCACCGGGATTTCGCTTACCTGACTTCACTTGTCCATACGGTAACTGTCTCGGGATACGGTCATCGTCCATTCGCCGGACGTGACCGAGCCAGCGTAGCTGGTTCAGCACCAACTTGGCTTCCATTCCGTCCATGTCTGCTCGTCGCAGTACCTCAGTGTTCGGAATCGTGTCCGACCACCGAATACCCAAGATGTGTCTGAGACATTGCACATGGAAGTGGATCAGATAGCTCACGTTCCGCTGATACAATGTCCACGTCTCACCGCCGTACAGCAGTATATACAGCACCATTGTGCAATAGACACACAGCTCGGTGGCTATCATCAGGCTATGATTCTTCCAGACACGCCTTTCAAGACGTCTGAAAGCAGCACTAGCCTACGACACATGCGCTCTCAGCTCGCGGTCCGCGGACAAACCTGTCGACAAATTTCTACCCTAGTAGCAAAAATCCCGCAGCTATTCACAGTGTCTCCAGCGAAGCGAAATTGGGGTGGAGGTACACAAGCAGCGCCTCCACCAAATTTCGATGCTGTCGAAGCGAAGGCTGTAGCCAGACATTGCAGCTTTCCTTCACTGTGTGCCAGCAATGCGCTGTCATCTGCGAACAGAAGCATGAGCATTGTTGAGGTCTGTAGATGGATTGTAACGCCGAAACGTCGGACATTCAGCAGACGCCCGTTCATCCAGTACTCGACCTCAACACCATCCTCCCAAGAGTCCTGGAAAGCAAATATTACCATGGCAGTCAACTATGAGCTAAGTATGGCTGGAGCTAGAACACAACCCTGCCTTACGCCAGTGACGGTGTCGAAATCGTCAGAGGTCGATCCACACGATTGCGCCTTCGTCTTCATGCCCACATGCAACAATCTAACGATAGTGACAAATTTACCTGAACATCCAAACTTACCAAACATCGTCCACGGCGCTTCATGGCTCACGGAATTAAAGGCCTTGTTGAAGTCCACGAACAGGGCATACAGGGGCTGATTCAGTTCCCGGGACTTCTCTTAAAGCTGTCGAGCAGCAAACACCAGGTCGATCCTACTCCGACTCAATCGGAATCCACACTGCTCCTCCGGAACATTCGCCTCCGAAACGGTCGCATTCAGTTGGTTCAGGAGGATTCTGGCAAGTACCTTGCATGCCCAGCTCAACTGGCTGATATCCCGGTAGCTGTCGGTGCATTGTTCGCTACCCTTGTTTTGAGGGAGTCATTAAAATCTTGCGGCATCACCTCGTGCTCTGAAATGGAGCAAACCAGCTGGAGCAGCGCGCCCTCCAACGCCGGCTCGCCATTATCCAGGATCTCACCTTGCAACCCATTCTTGCCTGCAGCCTTCCTGTTGCTCAGTTGTCCGATCGCCCTCTGCAGCTCCAGCAGATCTGGGGCGAGAGCAATCGGAGATCGACGTCCTGTTGCGGCAGGCTGTTCACAGCCACCCGATCAATTGTGGCAGGGCGGTTTAGCAGGCTGTTGAAATGTTTGCGCCATATTCTAATAATGTCCTCAGGCTGCGTGCAAGAATAGCCACTGTCCACGTCTACAAGTGCTTTAGTAGACTGGATAGATGGACCTAAGAACGCTTTAAGCGAATCGTGAAACTCCTTGTGTTGCCGACGATCTGCGGGACCCCGAAATGCGCTCGACCTGTTTCCTCCACCAGTTGTCCGAGAACACACTCATGAACCTAGCCTTATTCGTTCCATTGGCCGGCTGCATTGTGGATGTGGCGAACGCGGCATTCTTCTCCCGTACCAACTTGCAGATAGCCACGTTTTTACCGGTGAACCAGTCCGGGGGTTTCATGTGCTCCACAGCGGTCGTCCCGGNATTTACAACCATAAGTGAGGATGTTCGATTTGTCTGCTGAGAACGACATCAGCCATGTTCTGCACCACAACTGCAAGGACGCTAGGTCCTGTCGTATATTTTGTAAATAGAAATTGATGTTACCGCCTTGGCGGAACGTGTAAAAGATTTTGATATCGTCAGCAAACAGAAAGAGCTTGCCATGTGTAATAACGTCGCACAGATCGTTTATGTACATTAAGAAGAGCAACGGACCCAGAACGCTTCCTTGGACCACCCCACAAGTTACTGGTTTTGGTGTTGAAGAGTGCTCTCCTATTTTGACTGTTTGAGTGCGACCTTCAAGGTATGACGACAGCCAGCTATACAGGGTATCTTGTATGCCAAAAGATGCTGTTTTGATCAGGAGGCGCTTATGAGGCACACGGTCAAAAGCCTTTTGCATGTCTAAGAGTATGATAATTATCGCATTTCCTGCGTCAACGGATGTCAATATATGATTTAAGAATTCCAGCTGACATGTCCACAAGAGCGTTTGCTGAGGAAACCGTGCTGTGAAGAGTTTATAATCTGGTGTCCTTACGAATTCGACTATGTGCACCTTTGTTATCCTCTCAAACATTCTCGAGCAGATTGATGTGTGATTGATTGGACGATAGTTACTAACGTCCTGCCTTGGACCACTCTTGTGACGAGGCATAATGATTGAGGTTTTCCACTGAGGGGGGAAGGTGCTGGTTAAGAGTGATAAGTTCACAAATTGAGTAAGAGGATGGGTATATCCCCACACTTTCAGACGGGCCCCAAATGGGCAGGTAACGATATCTGATGGAAAGTCGTTCTGGTGGTTGATAACCCTATAGGAAAAGAATCGTTGCATGAGGAGGGTCCGTGGTGATAGCTTTCAAGGCGTCCTGTTAAACCCACCCCGACCGCTACCAGCTGATGAGGTCAAAAACTGCTGCAAGAATCCTGCGCCGAAGAAGAAACGTATAGGAATTATGTCTTTGCGGATCCAAAGAAACCAAGATGAATGGGGATCAAGGATTTCAAGAGCTGATCCGCAGGGACATGCAGCAAGTGGGTCAACATTTTGATGGCTACTTGCAGGGTAGGTTCAACGGCGACTGTGTTTCCTCTCACCCGGTGTGTGCGAATTAATTAGCAAAACCAAGCAGTGGTTTTACATGGACCCGGTGGGGCGTTTGAGAAGCCTGTTTGTAAATTCAGGGTAAGATTAACTTCAGCATCATAGCAGGAAGCGATGACAGAAGAATGAACTAGTCATTGGCCAGATCCCTAGATCTTACTTCAGGTTATCTGTCTTGACGTCTGTCGCATTATGTGTATTGTGCGTTATGAACAGGTTCTCGACGTGTCACCTGACTCACATGAAAGAACAAGTGCTGTCGTTCAGAGAGTGTGTGCTGTCGTCTGATCAGCAATGATACCGCCAACGCTAATCTGTAGCAAGTTGGAATCACAAGCACTCCAGAATTTTGAGCCGTCAGCATAAAGGAAAGTGTTGCCGAAAATAAGGCCAGGGAGGTCTTTGGTATATATATTACACATCCGTGGGGAATTTACGAATCCTTGAAGAACTCCAGCTGAGATCGGGTGGAAGGATGAAGGGTCCGATTCGGTTTCCCCCTGAACGTTTTGTTACAAACGGAGAGCGTAATCTGGCAGATATACATACCTTGAAACACATAAGCTTCTAGTTTATGCGCAAGACGACCGTGCGTGAAGCGGTCGCCGAGGATAACAACACAGATGTCACTATCTCTGGCATCCATCAGGCCATCCATCAAAATAAGCATATGGATTGTGTATGACCATCCGGAAAGGAAGACATGATGAATGGAAGAGGAAAGGATATTCAAGAAGAAGTTCTCACGGTCGGTTTACTGACAATAAGGAGGTAACCGCCAAGTGCCCGCCTAATGTATGCGATGGAGATCTCCTTCCAAGTCCCTAGAGCATTAAAGAAGTGTCACATGCAGCTATGCGCAACACACAACCGTCCGACCACATGGATATTATTGATTGTGTGAAAGTGAGTGGTTGCATATGCGTAACCGCTTGAGTATGGTTGTGTTGACCTCATTTTGTTAACGGATTCGCAAGAAGATGTTTCATGTCCCCTCGATAAAATACGAGTTGCAGTTGCATTTTTCTCTCCATTATGCGCACGCCTGTCATTCCGTACTCGTGGAGCACGAGGATTAGATGGATAAAGACATAAACCAGATCCTCATAATGGTAGCGGGGATCTGATATCTACTAATGAAATATATCAGATTATCAGTGGCCACGTCCTGTGAACTGGACAGAGCTGGTCAGTTCAGAGAAAATCACGCAAATCAGAGTGGCTAGCTCATTGTGGTGACTGTGAACCATCCGAAGATGATAGATTCACAGGTAGAAGGGCAGCCGAGTAGGACACCCGAAAGTATTTGTTTGGATTTCGCTTGTACTAATGGGGCATTTGAAAATCTGGCAACTGTAGGTTTCACAGGGATTGAGCTTGAAGACCGTATCAAACGGAAGGCGGTAATTTCGGCGCAAATCCCTGTTTGCCAAATGAAATTCCAAATCTCACAACCGAATTTACACCCACAGACCCAACAGTCCATCGGCAAAAAATAAACAGCACTGATGAGAAGATTCGAATATTTTAAAAGGTGCCATAAATTCTAGCTTGGTGATAAGAAAACATCCACCAGTTTTGCGAAAAAATCATTATCGACGTTAACCCACTTTTCAAGTATTATAAATGGCTTTATTGTAATCTTCGCGATGAGGTGCGCCATTCCAGAACCTGGGAGTGTTTAACATTGCGGTGTTTTGAAGATATCGCCAAAGTGGAGATATACGACCACCCGATGTTGGCATTGTATTTCAATAAGAATACTAGCATATTTGACAGTGAAATATATGACAATGTTTCTCAGCTCCCTTGTCTATACGTCATTTATAATATGCCCCTTCTTTGCAGGTAGACACTGGTCGACGAACCGTTGTTCCTAGAAATAGTTAAAAATCCCCGTATCAATCACGTAAAAACATTGGTTCCAGCGAACAGAACTGTTTTTGATATCTTCGCATCTTAGCCTAGTACACTTACGTATCAAGTCAGTTAGCAACAATGGAAGTCATTGATGGAGAAAAGGTACGGGGGTAAGGCGATTGAGTACAACACAAACACAACTTAGTTGTGGTTATGCTCACAAGGTTTTAGGAGGTTA
>QNGE01008505.1:0-16631 GCA_008508345.1 Paragonimus westermani | reverse complement strand
TCAATTAGGTATGTGCTAAAAATCACTGCGTTGATCACGCTCCGCTGAGTGTGTTTTTTACAAATGCGTCCAGAAATATACCATTATTATTAATATTACTATGGAAGTTTTGCGACCGCTACCTTGACACTTCTTTCGATCGCTTCGGGATACGTCCTGTGTCTTGCCGGAATAGTGGTTTTCTCCTCAGCCCCTAATTATGATATAGATCTCCTATCTTCTCCTTCTTAGGTCACTTCAGAGAGAGATCTTCGTTCGTACATTTCCGTCTGCGTGTTGGTCGATGAAAGCGTGTGTTGGATGGTCTACGGGTGTGGAGAAAACATGAATGGAACTAAGTAAACCGTATATTTCATGAGACTTCTGACTGCTGCTACCAGTTCAACAATAATCAGGAGGCATACTACAGGATCCTGGAACTCAATGAGTCAGTTCAAGCCACTTAAAAGAGAAATTGATTTCTATTTCTGCCGTTCATATGGGATCACCAGGAGATTGATATTAAGTACATGTCTGTACGGCAAAACTTGATTCAGAACGTCCGAGGACAAGTTCTGCAGAAGTATGAAAACAGCTCGTCTAATAATTCCGTCTTTCATATTCTACACCGGTTGACTTAGATTTGCGTAGTTGCTTACAGTTGAGGATAGCTTGACAGCTTTTCAATCAGGAAATAAGAGGAAAACTTCCCGGTGCAGTTTACGTACATACACGTCGACGCAACTGTAGATGACCTAGTAAACCACATAAAAACACCACGGTCGAAACCGTAAATGATATTGCCAGTGTGAATAGAAACCAACCATGATAATCGATCGCTTGGATGCATAAGTTTCAAGACAGACACCAACATTCGCTTACATAATTGACAGTATATCATAAAAGTGAATTCAGGCAAATTTTTGTACAAGGAGGGAGACAACAGTCCGATCTTTTTGGACAAACGCCTATTCGTCCAACGCATAGTCTGCTGTGAAACAGCAGGAGGGGAATGCACTAAAATAGATTGACCGGGGACAGGCAACTTGTACTTCGGGCTCGGCGTAATCGCGAAAACATTGGTGAACTAGGGTTGCAATGTTGCCGCTGGGAATGTGTATCTGAGTGTCTGAAACAGCCGATGATTGAATTTTTCCGTAGTGACATCAATGTTGAACGGCGAACGGATGAAGATTTCTTTCTTTTTCCAGGTGGTAAGCGGATCATATGACGTAATAAAGACCATAGTCCGCATTGTAATGCCATCGAGATGTTTGTTTGTGTGATAACACACCGGCGATCGTTTTTACTTCATGATCTATTGTCTCCATCAAAATAGATTTTATTTATACTGTTGGTAAGACACTAAACAACGTTACCTCTCTGTTTGAGAAGCGCAAAGCTATTGAAATGTGCTCACCGTCTAGTCGATTCTGTTTAATGATGTAACATATGGGAACAGCGGATAAATATCTCGAAACCCGTGCTTATTGTGGATGTCAATAATTTTGATCGTGGCAATAAAATCGAATATGTCACGTAGACTACGGGGAAGGGAGCTCTGACGAATTGACACAAGCTGTTGTGCTGGCCACTTTACTCCCTCATGGCAAGTTGGATCACACATATCGAAGATAAATTTTCGTGGTTGGTTTGTGTTGTGAATGTTTGTCCAAGTGCGAGAGTTACGATCAATTTTGAGTGATATTTAGCTCATTTTAACCAGAAAGTTATTTACTAGTTGCTAGTATTGTGATTCGTAATAATCACGTTTGGATAATGCAGAATAAGGCTGTTATTCGCACTCACCTCTGTATTGTACCGACTTGTGTGGAGATGGTCGCTCACATGTGCCAATAGACAAAAGAAGAACAGCCGGTTGCTCATCTCCAATTATTTTGGTAGTCGACGCAAAACGCACCTGTACTGTCCAAAAGTGTTACATTCGTTGTCATATCTACTAGGGGTTAGACAGTCATAACACGTTTGATCATCTACCTCTAGGGACGTCCATCCCTAATGTCTGTTCGCTCACGGGAATGTGACTTGGCGTAGTGTTAAGTTGTTAAGCAATTACTGCTCGTCAATGGGATACAGAAACTTCCTCTGGAACAATCGCCAACCGAAGTCTTTAGCACAATGTTTTTCTCACACAGAAACCTAGTAATTATTCACCATTGAGAACTCCATTTACATATGTCTCGACTTCTGAAATTAAACTATATGGAGCTGAGCTCTACCTTCATCCAAACCAATACGAAGTCACTGCAAATTGTGTATAGCGCGGTGTTGATCATTCACTTCATGGAGATTTGGAACGCTAGTTACTAGCTCAATAATCAAAACGTTGTGGAAAAGCTTGAATTTTACTAGTTGTTCTAGTCTAATTCATTGCACGACTGATGATGGACTAGGATGCTCTCGCGGCTAGTTAGAACCATTTGTCGATTTTTCCCTCGAAAATTCTCACCAGTGTTCCAGACAATTCGGAATAGAGGGAAGCAGAGGGGAACCTTTGAAGTTATGAGTGGGTGGAAAGTTGTGTTCTCACCTGCACCCACAAAAAGGAGCGCACGTTTCCTAGTCAGTATCACCGTTGAACTGAGCAATATGATACGATCATGTGAACATGCCGAATTTATCAAATCGCAAGAAACTCCAACTGCAGGTATACTTTAAACTTGGGGTGGTCGAAGTTAGGGTTTGAGGTGATGCAGTCAGGTTGGAAGGTAGCATTCGGAGGCAGAGTTGGAATACACCGGATAACCAATCTTCACATATGATTTAGGAATCAACTTGGAGCTTTAAAAGACTGGTCGGTTGGTGTTCACTCACATAGGCTATTGATGTTATTGTTGTGGAGAGCAAACACACAATGAACAACAATAACAGTTGACCTCTATTCTCTTCCAGGCAAAACCAGTTTCCTAACGTCATCAACGGCATTTTCAAACAATCAGAGCAGGCGAGACCGGGGGCTACAATCTACTTTAGAGGATCGTACCCGAATAGGGAAAACCAGTTGCGCTCCTGAAAATAGATATTCACGTGGACGCTCGGTTTGCAGCCGCAAACATTTCCGATTCCACCCACTATATCCGTGTGTAACGTCCCGTGGCATTAATTAGTCCGTTGGGCAGCTGAGTTGTCCGAACCAATCAGAAAACTTTCAGTGGGTACAGTCAGTAAGACACATATGGACCTGTTGAATGCCTGAGATAAATCGATGAGGTGAAGTCAATGGCGCAGTGGTTAACACGGTTGCCTCATGATTGTAATTACGGAGTTCAAATCCCGGCCGTGGCAAGGATATGCACTACTGACGAGCTCTAATGAGAGCAACACTCAAGTCTAGTGCTTCTTTTCGATAGAGGCTGGCTGCAAAGTCTATCTGAATGCGAACGCTGCGATCAAATGTGAGTGATGGTCAACTTGAAAATAAATCGATGCATTTATTTGATGTGACGTCCTCTTCTACTAATAATCCGCCTCACGAAACAGTTCATAGCACTTTCGGATTCGTTGTGAGCAGCAGTGCTCGATGTCTCGTTCCCGTGATCAAACCGAAATCATCGTAATGTTGTGTGTGCACATAGTGTTAATTTCAATTTCCAAACATGCAGTTTCCGACAAGTGAACGGGGTTTCAAGGGGTGGTCGGCTGTGCCCGCATATAGCACTTTTCTTTATGGATACAGCAGAGTCCGCAATATGCAAAAGCCTGTCAAAATCTGTGTTGTACCGACGCTGCTTGGATGATATTCCAGTCATTTTTGAGAGCTCGAGCTACTCAGATATGTTGTTCTTCAGGTTGAACCGTGCTCATTCGAACCTAAAGTTGACGAGAGAGAACGAGCTGAACGACTGTCTTTCGAACTTGGAAAATCTAAACACACGAAGATCAGGTGGCACGGTAGAGAGATCTGTCTACAAGATGCTCACGTAGACAGGGCAGTATATGCATTTCGGAAGCTGCTGTCCAGTGCAGTATAAGAGAAATCGAGTCAGGATACTTTTCCACAGAGCACAAAGAATTTGCTTGGGGGACAACTCAAGCTGAAGTCATGTTTACTCGAAGACCCTATACGGGTCAAGCTGTACTCGCCACAATTGACTAGAATGTACAGTATTGCTATTATTCTAGCAGTACAAGTGCCGAAGGAAACGATGTACACAGAAGTCCTGTCTAACCGGAACTCCGCTGGTCTCTTCGACTAAGAACAAATCGTCTACATCCGTCATATCCCACTGTTCATACAACTATCCCTGTAGCTACAGTACGGGCTACA
Source organism: Paragonimus westermani (assembly GCA_008508345.1). Classification (NCBI taxonomy): domain Eukaryota; kingdom Metazoa; phylum Platyhelminthes; class Trematoda; order Plagiorchiida; family Troglotrematidae; genus Paragonimus; species Paragonimus westermani. The sequence goes on along the minus strand of QNGE01008505.1, from coordinate 12,364 downwards.
TAGGGAGGACAAACCGACAACTGGCCGCTCGTATCAAGAAACCTGTTTCCAAATGGCGCTAGGTGTTTGCATAGGTGCCCGACGGATGGAATTCAGGATAATCAATTTCAAAGCATATAACCAAAACGGGACATAGAATCACAGTTTCTGACAGTCTTGGTGATTACTCGGAGCAGCCGGAAACGCATACAGCAGTTTGCTGAAGCCGTAGCTACTGAGTGTCACAATCCAATATTGTATGCTGAAAACGAACTGCGTCGACTCAGGAGCCAGCCTGATTGTCGGCATTTGTATATTTTGATTTCCAGTTGGTTGTCATACTGCTCAACCCCTTAAGCTATGAATTGCACCCTGTGAAATTTTGACTCGTTCAAACTTAGTTACATGCCCATTTGTGACCAGGATGTAGGGAATGTCACTTCGGAGAACATTACATGAATTGCGTCTTCTCATGGTTTTATTCAGGTTCATCAAGGGAAAGAACGAAGATTTTTTGACCACTTACACTGTATGGTGATACGCATATTCCTCAGTGACATTTGCATCGTGAGCCACGTTTCCTGAATGTGCGTACAAAGCTTGATTAGTTTATTAATGGTTTCATAGCAAAGTAACTAGGCTCCGTCTGTTGATGGGTTAGAAAACGGAATGTGATAGGCTGGGGCCAAAACACTCAACGACAGCTGACAACTGTAACGAGGACCTGAATCATAGTGACATATCGAACGGTAATTGGTGTGTAAACGTACATCCCCACCGAAGCGTGCCCAGCTGGTTGAGTTCAACTGAAATGAATAACGCAAATGCAGTGTGACGGTGGTGTTAGGAGGACACGATTAACCCACAGAAAGAACGTATAATCGTCACCGCCTTCTTGATAAATCTGTGCAAATTCTGGTAGAACTGGCGGTTCCCGTTAGTTTGATGCATTCAATGCTCAACTACATTGATTGCACAGTAGTTGTTCGAATCAGAACGCACGTTGAATTGCTCGATCAGCCGTTTAGAACGGTATATACACAAGGGCCCAAGCGCCTTGAGGTAGACTAAAAAAGGATACATTGCTAGGACTACCGTCGCATGTTTACATATTCGTGCGATCAGGAGAATGGAGTTCCAAACGGTATTTGACCAGCTAGGACCGTTCATTGCAGTGGAATGTAAACCTGGTGTACGGCAGAGAAAAATAATATATAAGTTATGACAATATACCTCCATGCTTGCTGTTATGAGAAGGGCGGCGATGAAGCCCTTTTACTGACGGCCGGCTTGAGATATCGTCAACAGATGACCTGACTACATTAGACTCGGTGAAACCCGTATGGAACAGGATGCACTATAGTCTGTCGTAAAATTATCTCCTCAGCCTGCCCACCATCTCCCGTCTGCCTGGCTGCTCTGCGGTTGTTTATTTGATGATGCCATAAGTAGGCTTACCTCTGTTCTACGGGCGTTACACACACACGATTTTACTTAAATTGAGGTCGACGTTGCAATTGTTGAACTTCATATCACACTTAACCCAACCCATCTACGACGCAGTGATGGATTCCTACTTAGCCGAAAATCTCAGGGGATGGAATCGCTCTCGGGAATTCCCACGCTTGATTGCAATTTAACCAGTTCATTTTAGACGTTTTTATCAACATCTGACAGATATGTATCGACCAGTCAACCTAGACGATCAAGGTGGTAAACCCCACTTCAGGTTTGCACGAAATCGTGGGTGTACATTGATAAACCTCTCACTTGCTTCAGTCAGACGAGTACGATTTGCGATTACTTTCAAAATACTACACATATATCAGATCGTTAAGCAGCGAGGCCAACGGAGTTGTCGGTTGCGAGACACATGCGATTGAACAGCAGGCCATACGGTTTCAGATGAGATATGAAAATATGTCATCATAAAGCTACTGCCGAGTAGTCAAAGGTTTGGATATTTCCAAGTAGAGCATCTCTCAGTGAATCACAGCTGTCGCATTCACACAGACTTCCCGTTGGGCTCGTTCGGATTGATGTACCAGATTCGAGTTTGCACAGTTTAGAGCGTGTCACCAGTGCGTGTCTGCGTCACTCAAATTAACCAGTTCTTGATCACGCTTCCGTGAAGGAATCACGTTGACCACTGCGTAGCTGACCTCATGTTGGGCAACATCATATTTTAATATCTGTACACTCAGACACATTCGCTCGTGAGCATTGCCAAATTGCCCAACTCTGCCAATAAAAACAAGGGAAATACCCCGAGAGTTGTAAATGACAATGACACGATTGTGAATTCCAGGGGGTCTCGAAACCTCCGGTTGTTTACTATCACCAAGCAGGCCTCGGGAGAAGGATGATTTTCACCTATCTCAGAATTTCTGATCACGGTGCTACCGACTGGAGGTAACAGACAGTGCGTCTCCCATTGATAATGAACATGTAGCATGATCATTACTCACAAGCGAACGTGGCTGATTGTGTAGATTTGATAACTCAGTCTTGCCCAATATGCGGTCATCTACGCAGTGGTCAACAATATTTATTCGAGATATCAGGATGGTAGTTCTGATAAAAGGGTGTACGAACAGACCATCTTCGGTTTTCTTGGTCTACAAATCAACTGGGACCTTAGCCTGTTTTGAGTAGAGCAGAAACTCTTGCGTAGATACTGAATCTGCATAACACAATACGTAATGCATTATTCCTAATGGTCGGTATAATTTCGGAAAATGACAGTACCAATGCACAGTACCCTGCAAATTAATGTCCATCCCATTGTAATTTGACGAAAAACCGTGCTGGCGGTTTTCGTCATTATCTTCGCCAGCAAGCATTCTGCTGTCTGTGTAAAGCCCACATGAAAAGATGTCGGGTTTGCAATACTCGGTTAAGCATTCGCGCGCTTCATGGTAGTAATTCCGCGTGGAACAGAAGAGTTACCGAGCGGGGTGCACGTAGCCTCATGAGTTCAAGAGCGAACTAGCTGTGCACCGGGTGGTTTAAGAAGTCCCGACATGAACGTTCAACTCTTTGTTCGCATTTTGTTCACCGGAGAAATTGGTCATAAGATTTCTGTAGTTTTTGGCAAGATACTCCCGGACGAGGGATTTCCTGAATGTATGCCGATTATCCGACAAAATATGTGGCACCATGTGTTAGGTTTGTGGGAATTAGTTGCGATTGATCAGGCAGTGACCAAAACGCGCTGACAGACTGTCTCATATTGAGTACTGGCAACACTGTGGACAACCTGAAATGATTCGATGAAGTCTACACGGTGGTTGTTGTCGGTAGGATGTGTGGTGAGGGCTTTGGTAACTGACCTATGAAACCGGCTCCGACTCACGTAGGATGATGTTCATTGATTACATTGATGAGTACCAGGTTACGTTAACTGTGACCTAGTGTACACGAAATTACGTAAATGCACTAGTCCGTCGACGCGGAATGGGCTGATAGCAAAATACGGTTTTAGTCCTCTGAAGTGAACGGAACTTCCGATTGCATTTACACCCTATTCTACAAAACAATCTGTACCATAATTTGTATTAAGCAAAACGGAAAATTTTCGTCAACAGACTAATATCACGTCGTCTACAAGAAGCCGTTCATAAGGTGGAATGAAATGAATCTCTGACATTTCATTATTTCAGTTCGCCGAAGAAAATGAAACCGCTGAACCCTATATCACCAAACATTATTTATGCAATTAACGCCGAGCTGAGCCGTGAACTTGCAAACGACTTCTGGAGTTATAACATGGACGCCCCAATTGAAAACTTGCTAAAATTGCGTGAAAATTGAATAGGTTTTCGTCAGAAATCTCGTTGATGGGAAGTCAAATTATAAAACAAATCAACGAATAATCACTATCGCGTAGGCATACTAGCAGACGGTATTCTTGAAACGGGATTTTGTTCAACCGCTGCTAATCTATCTGATGTTTCACTGTCAGTAAATACAACGTGGGTCACAGCAACTGTAGCCACTATTGGTTTTATCCATAATCTATTGCGTTTGAAGGATACATTTGGTTTTCATGTTACTCAGTTTTAGTTTACCCCACATTCAGAAGTTGAACACATGAAAATCCATTTGCTGTCATTTGCACGGATTACTAATTTTTACTGAACATACCAGTTGCATGTTACGTGTTGATAAACTTGGACATAGAAGGGCACATAAACCTAATCAGGATGGGTCGAACTATGCAAACATGGTTGCATGTATCAACAGTAAGTTAGTTTCACGAACAAATTCTAAGTCAATTTTGTGGCGTTATTCTGACGAACCTGACTTTCTATACGGTTCCTGTAGGAGTTACCTTATGTCCCCATACGTAGTTCGAGATTAGAAACAGAGATGTTCTACAGTGTAGCTCTTGAACCAATTAAAAGCACTGTCAACAGAACACTTATTCATACAACATGATTTATGAAGGCGAACGGTACTGGTGGAAAGCATTGGTAGCAAACTCAACTAATCTTTCGGGATGCCGATTTGTGTACTCATTCAATCGATACAAACTCAACTGTAGAGACAGGCGCTCAAATAGCAAAATGATATTGAACGGGACTCTGTTCAGATTATTTAGGTTCAGGCGCTGAATAACTCCAGCGAAACAAACGTGTCCCGGATTAAACACCTTTCCAACTCCATTATGATCGATCGCAGTACCTGCATTCTCGCAGCCCACAGCCCTTCAAGATCACAATTTGGAACAAGGATAGTTGAAACCAGACGGATAATAGGTTTTTCTCCCGATTTCTTGGCTAAAACTTGTGACTACAAATTCAATCTACGTACCGCAAGTTGGCATACAGCCACCCGTGTAAGACTGATAGGCACACCCTGAGATACCTTCAACTTACGTCCACAAATATTTTACTTGATTATTCATCTCCGTGTGCACGCCATTGAGTAATAATTCGATCATCCTGGTAAGGTTGCACACAAAAGTGAACAGCGGCCAGCTGAACGTGGTTACCGATTGTCACAAACAACCTGTGGACAGAGCAATAATTAGTTCATATATTATTTATATACAAAAATCTTGAGTTACCCTACGTGAGTCCTCACTAGCCTTGAGCCAACATGGCCACCGACCTACCAATTCTCAGGTGTCATGAAACCTATAGATTACAGCCCCCATGTAAGATGTGGAGAGAGAAATGGGCATTAAATCAGCTGATGATCCCATTAAAATGCTGTTAGTCGGACTCCTGTTGCGTCGTATGATCACAATTTTTTGCTACCTTCATATGTTTTATTCAGTGAGACTTCAATATCGATTGCGCACGATATTCTTTGCCAAAATATTACATTCGGGCTTTCCGTGATATTACAGTAGCAAGCGCACCGTGGACGGCCGTTCGGTAGAAACACGCTGAGTACACGAGGCGTATATTTTCGACATGCGAAGTTGACGTTCAAGCGAGCGAATAGTAAGGCGAGACAACACAACGAATTGATAAGCGAATGTACAGCATGAGTCGTACGTTTGAGTGCGCGTGTTGCTTGTCGGTATCCCTACTGGTTCGAGCAACCGTTTAGGCATACAAATGTTTGACACCAAATAGAGTACAAATGGCAGTCGGAACTCTAACATAGTCAGCAATAAACAACTAAGGCCACTACAGAGTGCACCACAGAAGACAGACACTGGTATGGCTCCGACAATATAACGATGTTTTAGTCAACCGAGACAACTGATACGTGTATAAATGGTCCAGTTTCCCTTGTCACACAGTTCGTGTGGATGAGACCGAAATGTGAAAAATCAGGGCTACGGGAGGATTCGAACGAGCGAGAGAAGTGGCATACCCAGATGTGGCGAGCAAACTGCCAGTTGAGTTAAGCAGCTGCACTAAGAGCTCGAAAATCTCACATTCGGAATCTGTTACCAACCCGCCTCACTGTCTCACATGAAATCTACCAGATGATGCAGGGGATTGATTGCTCTGGCAAGGTTCCTTTGAAACTTCGTGCTGAAACCTACTGACGCCACTGCTGAGCATAGAATTTGTACTACTAATAAGTGGGTTGGCAAGTTTGTGATTTTACATGAGGCTCAGCTGTAAAAAATCAGCGCTTTGGCTGTTTCATGTTCCAATGTAAAACAGACGCTTGGTCATACGTTCCTCCGGAGTATGCTATGAGTATCCACGTTCCCCACATCGGTGTTGTCTCATCTGCACTCCTACTGTCGGTGTGTTTGAGATGTAGCACAGTTCAACGGGGTACAAGTTTAAGCAAACTGAACAGTACACTCAGTTGAAAGTAGCCAAGGCGATTCAAACCTAGCGTTGATGGCTTTCGTTCCATGTGATTCAGAACACCGGTACACTTGAAATCTAAACTAAGGGTGACTTGAGTTTAGTGATGTTACCGGAGGAAGTGAGGTAGCCTTGCTATTATTGCTGAACGTCTGTGAATATTCCTTCGCAGGCTCAACTCCAATCGGTAATGTTTTCGCTCCTCGTAAGCTGTCATTTTCACATGATTTTGTGCACTGTGACAAATTGTTTCTAGTCCGAACCGTCTGCCTCATGTTCAGTGTTGAATTAGAAGTGAACTCAGTTCCAGTATCCTCGGTTAATCAATTCTCCTGCTCTCAAACATCTGTTCAGCTGTTGTGATTCCGACACGGCTCTCGTTCGATCAACAAAATAAACAATGCAGTTGATCGCTTTGTAGGCTGATACACCCTCTCGCTGAGATACTGTAGGTGAGTGTAACCACTTCCAATTGGTTCACGGACAATTGCGGAGCGTGAAGCAACGTACATATGATGAAGTCGATGGATATGAATGCAACTACCCCTACAGAGATAGTAGCAATTGGAATTCAGTTCAGATTATCGATCGTAGGTCATCACAAACGGAAACATCACGGAAAGCAAATTCAGCACTGAGACCGTATTCATTTCGGGAAGACAGCTGCCTTGCATGTCAATTTGCTGGTGAAGTACGGTTGAACCTAAAACAACTTACACGATCAAACCGTCCCCCACCAACTAGTAAATAGCAACACGAACAGAGTAACGGGGTTCACGTTGGAAAATGCGTTCAGGATTCATTTGAATGCAAAATTGCCTTCGCGTTCAGCGATATCCTCTACATCATGACTTCATCCCGTCCAATAGGTTTCATAGTAGGTATTAAAAACATCACACTGAAATATTCCTTATCGCTGGTCGGCACCACTGTTAACCTTGATGATCGTGATGAGTAGTGCAGTGAACATTGAAAGGCACATTCAATCTGACTTTCTTTTTTTGGTCATGAAGTGACAGTTAAGAAATCCCGTGGTGTATGAAGCGCGATGTAGCAGGTATTCTCCCTTTCATATAGAAAGGCACTCCAAACACTTCAGAGGGTCTCTGGTCGATTTTTTCTGGAATATGCAAATCCAACAATGTTTATTGGCAATTAGTATGTCACCAGTGTGCTACGGCGTGTTCAGCGAGCCGTTGCAATATTAATATAAGGCCATCGAAACTGTACCTTCGAACAGCTGGAAATTGTTGATCTTTACCCACTGAAATGGCGAGGATCTCGCGGCAACCTAATACCCATTTGTATCCTTTCGAAGTCAATCGATTGGAGCGTTGCACTTGATAATGATCACTCCCTAATAGATTAATGAACGTCAATAATACTCATAGGTACCTAGTTTACGTACACACCTGCAAGTATGACTTGGTATGAGTGAGAGTAACAAATGTCATTATTATCGTGGAATGTAAAGTGCCAATCGTTCACCCCTGCTGTGATAAAACCGCGATCGTAAAGACAACCTATTACTGGAAGAAAAACTTAATGGTGAGAAAAGGGACCGAAATCCTAAAAGCAAACATAACTTGACTCACACATTCAACAGCGAGGTGTCCACGTCTTACAGAACTACGGATCTGAAACTGAGAATCAGCTCTGAACCGTGAGCCTCACGTCTTTCACAGATTCGCATCATCATATTGAGTCAACTCAAGAACGAATCAACCAAACACTGGCAACAATGAGGCCACCGATCCCGGTTGTCCGCAATTCAGCCCAAGGTCTCCAGGCACGGAATATGTGGGTTGCAAAAGTCTAAGGTCGGGAGATGAGCTTCGTCTGCCGTGGATAATTCCGCCTTGAATGGCCATGAGTAAAGAGTCCATAGACATGGTATGGGCTACTTCTATGTAAACAACACGAGTCTGAAAGCCGACAACTATGCAACCGCAGTGTGCGCGCTCTATCCTACCCATACACACCTTGAACGGAACAAGATAGTGTAAACCACAATACATGAAATGGTGACCGTCCATTGACAAACTGCTCGATGGAATAAGCGCCATCGTTTGAGTGCAGTGACGTCCCGAAGTTGGCACAACGTGATAACCAAGCGACGACCCGCAGTGACTTAACCTAACTACAGTATCTTGCAAACTGTTGGTCCAATATTCAATCAATTCATTGTAGGAATTCACTGCTGTGTGCCACACGTTAATGAATCTGTGGCCAGCGGATGCCTTGAACGCAAGATATATTTCTGTTCTCTTCGTGAAACGGGAGTAGCTCATTAAAATTACAAGGAGGAGAATGGGCATCAATGAACGTCACAGCTAACGAAATACGGGGATATCTGTTTTCCGATAAATATATGCACAATTTACACTAACCACAGTCAACAGAGAAGCGAACTAAATCCGCTGGACGACGATCCGTTATGATGAACGCTCCACTGAGATATGGCTGGGTTCTTCTGTTATCCTAGGGAGACAAAGTTCCAATCAGAAAGTGACTTCTGGTCGCAGCATGAGGAGCCTCCAACACCAAGAGAGTCGTTTTCATTGAGAAAACCACATAACTACTGGCCACTGCGCAACAGAACCGAGTCATCTTGATTGCACAATGAAAGATTATGTAGGCCTCCAAATGGAATTTGCGACTACAACTGCGCCGGCTGCACAGTGGATTGTGTGTGGGCGTAAGCCAGCGAATGCAATTCGTAGCGGTCGTGTCCCTTCGGAATTGGTGTCGCTTCAGAAACCGTTGAGAAGTGCCAACGGGATCGTTCACACGATGTGCGGTGAGAACGTTCAATCAATCACATTAGCTTGCATTTATGTGTTGCTCCTCCCTGGATAACCGCAATTTTCTAATCTCTACCGCTGTGGTTAAATCTAGAGCGCAATGCTAGCACGATATTCAATGGTGGGGTTGAACACTGTTTAAACAAACCACATCGTGTGCATAGAGTAGAAGACTGTCAAAACTTCATTGCATGACCTGTTGACAGTCTCGTTAGAATATATTGAGTTTATACATACTTGTTGATAACCATCCCCCAACATAATCCCCGACGACAAGCAATTTCATGACTTCACCCTCCAAACCAGTTCTATGCTGTTGTCTGCAAGTATGTTTTCAAGTCTGCCTCATGTAGATCTCTCCTATCTGGCTCGTACTCTTCAGAAATGCTATTTTGTCTGCAACTCACACGTTGCTCACACGTTGCTAGCACAAATAATAGGCAGAAGAGATATATTGCGGTGTCTTCTTACAAAGATATTCGGGAAATCATTGCCTCAGATATCGTCGCCATCATTTTCGGCCATTAATCCCATCCTGTCCAAGCAAACCTAGGTGCACACAACGGGAACATTTACAGTTGAAATAAATAGTGTGAATTACTCACTGAATTAGAAACTCTGGAAAGAATCTTTCCGCGTAACACTTCTGTATCGGCGTGGCAACTCGAGTTTTATGGGGCATGGTCAGGACAGGCCAATCGTTGGGTTGTTCTTCAAGGCGGCTTAAACACAGTAAACACTGCATGGTGAACATTTGATGAAACAAAAGCTATTAAGAAGCAGCGCAAATATATATTATGTTTGCGATGTTGAAATACTCTGAAGGACAGCCATTCACAAACACGTTTGCTGACCATGAAAATCTGCACCGTTTCTGATTCGATATATATGTAAGTGAATGGTCACACAGATGATCGCCTAATCCCATACAAGCCAAGCAACCGTTGGCATCTAGTCCCAGAATTGATCCGACACACGATTTGATGTACGGATGCTCAACCAAAAGCCTCATTATATGATAGCATGGAAAGCGTATGTTGTTACTGTGACTGCCCATAGTCTCTGCGTAGAAAATATGAGTTGGAGTTATCCACATATGAGTGAATATGCGTAGAAACTGTAATGGCTTAGCACCAACCAGTTTGTCAATATTGCACCGAATATTCTGTTATCTTTGGGTGGGCGTGTATTTCATGCAACTAAGCAAGTATTGGGAATAGGAATGAACGGATAAACCATGTAATGTCGATCTGGACGTCAGTGTGGTTGAGATAGCGGATTCCAGACCGGTGATAATTTAGAAAGTACTCATTAGTCGGAGCAGCTACGGTAATTGCCTAAAGGAATTGAATGTCCTATTAGCTGACTGTCTGAAAACAACAGGGATAATGTGATCGTTGTGTGTTCGTTGTATTCCCCAATGCAAACATAGTTAGCAATAAAGCACAGCGAGTAGAATATACACCCGTCGTACCGTGATTACAGAGAAAGGAAATGGTCAAGAAGCAGTACTGCATCATAGTGTAGAACGCAAACGTACGATAAGAACTGTCGACCAGGGCAAGTGGGCACCGTTGTACGGTGAGACGGAAGATTATGAAATTTCGCACACAAACGTAAGAAGGTTACAGCTCACATATCGAATCAGCGAAGTCACACGACAAACCCATGAAGACAAAGGCAAGTTCGCGGTGCACTAGCTTTTCGTGAACGGCGATTCCTGCACACGGGCCCTCCACACTGACACACACGCAAGGTCTTTATGTTCGACATCAACTGGACACAAGAGTAAGCAACGGTGATCATTATGGAGCACACCTTACTAAGTGGAAATGTGGGAATGTGAAAATTTGCAAAACAAAATGGCGAGCGTGTCAACCATTGAAATACATTGAAACTACCAAAATCTCAACGAGGATGTGTTCAGAATTCAGGCTGAAAAATGAGTTGCTAGTGGACACCACGTGCGTAATCAGATATATTATCGATGAGCTGCAGTTGATTTCGGTTTTCATACGAATTGAACACCACTAATGATTGATCGCAGATGTCACACCCCCGTTGACATTGCAATCGCTGTGTTTCGAGAAGGAGCACCAGACTGGATGTTCGCTCTAGTTAGAGCTCGTCAGTAATGTACATTATTGCCAGAGCCGGGACTAGAACTCCGACCACACTTTCATCAGGCAACCGTGTTCACCACGACACCGTTGATCCCACATTAGACGCTACCGAATCATCATGTGTGAGCACTCAACCACATCCGGTTGCGAGCAATGCTTTGACTGCCCGATCGCCTCGCGAGGAGTGACAGTAACTGTCTTGTTAACTCTAATCCATAACCGTTTGACTGGGAATTCTCTCCATTATGGAATCACAGAAATCATCAAGTTGTCCAGCGCTATTTTGATTGTTGGTGAGTAGTAGTGGGCAATTTAGTTTTGTCAAACAGGCTGAACGTCTGATTTAATTCGTGGCATTTCGGAGGACAAGGAGGCTTTGAACAGAATTGAAAGCAGCTCACTATTTTGGGGTCGGCTGCCGGAAAGAAAGGATGGTTGGATGCTGCATAAAAATAGATGGACGTGAGTCTCATTCTTGACCTCAAGTCTGCCCATCAATGGAGGCGTTTGCCCGTAGAATTAAATGCGGCTAATGCGAGGTCTAGGCTAGTATCACGGGCGTCAGATAAGAAGATGAACATACGGCTGCGAGGTCCAAACATTTTGCCCAATCCAAATGAACAATGGCCGTGGATGACCACTTCCTCGCAATTGTCAACAGAAGACCCTGAGGTGCGACGCATTTTGTTGTGACCGGAAAATTCAACTTCAGTTGTAAATTGGACCAGCATTTGTAAAGATACTGTAGTTAGGTTAAGTCACTGCGGGTCGTCGCTTGGTTATCACGTTGTGCCAACTTCGGGACGTCACTGCACTCAAACGATGGCGCTTATTCCATCGAGCAGTTTGTCAATGGACGGTCACCATTTCATGTATTGTGGTTTACACTATCTTGTTCCGTTCAAGGTGTGTATGGGTAGGATAGAGCGCGCACACTGCGGTTGCATAGTTGTCGGCTTTCAGACTCGTGTTGTTTACATAGAAGTAGCCCATACCATGTCTATGGACTCTTTACTCATGGCCATTCAAGGCGGAATTATCCACGGCAGACGAAGCTCATCTCCCGACCTTAGACTTTTGCAACCCACATATTCCGTGCCTGGAGACCTTGGGCTGAATTGCGGACAACCGGGATCGGTGGCCTCATTGTTGCCAGTGTTTGGTTGATTCGTTC
>QNGE01008504.1:2132-16631 GCA_008508345.1 Paragonimus westermani | reverse complement strand
CTGCGATCAAATGTGAGTGATGGTCAACTTGAAAATATTTCAAGGAAATAACGTTGGATTTCTAATGGCTCGGTGAGCGGGCAGTAGGCCATGTGCTAAATGGTCTTGTGAGTAAGCTATATAACCAACTGTTTCAAACGGGCTGTTCTCAAGAGGCGTTTGACATTGGAGTGTTCTCTATATATTACTCATCTGACGGCTAAATGTTTTCTGGACCACACTCAAAATGGTCATCAATCGTTGGTTTTCTCTGGCAATGGCCTGATGCCTTCTTTTTCGATTCGATGCCCGAGAAAGTCGATGGAGGAAACACCGAAGACGCATTTGGCTGTGTTGATGGTGACGCCGTTTTGATCCAAGCGTTCAAAGACAGACTTCAGATTAGATAGGTGCTCCTGCGCATTGTTGCTGGCAACGAGTATGTCGTCAATGTAGAAAAACACAAAGTCTAGCCTGTGTAAGACTTGGTCCATAAAACGTTGAAATGTTTGGGCAGCATTGAGAAGGCCAAAGGGCATACGAACAAATTTGAATAGGCCAAATGGGGTTGTGGTCGCTGTTTTAGCGATGTCATCGGGAGCCACAGGAATTTGGTGGTACGGCTTGATTAGATCAATTTTGGAAAAGATCTCTTCCCCGGATAGGCCAATGGAAAAGTCATGAATATGCGGAATTGGATAACGGTCTGGCACGGTGGCGCTGTTTAATGATCGGTAATCATCGCATGGTCTCCAGTCTCCTGCAGTCTTCTTGGGGACCATGTGCAAAGGCGATGATCAAGGGCTGTTTTAATGACGGATGATTCCTAAACGTAGCATTTCCGCAAATTCCGCTTTGGCGATCTTCAAATTTCCGGGGGCAGTCGACGCGGACGTGCGAATTTGGGTGATCCCTTGGTGACGAAGTGATGTGAAACATCATGTTTTGGTGTCGTGATACTAGGCGTAGGTTGATAGATTCCTGGAAACTGTTTCAGCAGATCTGTATACTGGCTGGCATCCGGTAAATCCATTCGAAGTCCAATCGAGTTGATGGTGGTGGCTTTACCATGAACACACAAAGTAGTGGTGCTGTCAACGTGTTTCCGGCGGCTGAGATCAACAGCCAAACCGTACCTGGTGAGAAAATCGATGCCGATAATTAGGTGTTGAACGTCGGCGATTATGAAAATTTAAAGAAAAATTCGACGCAGCCCAAGATCGACCATCATGTGATGCTGACCTTAGGTCACGATTTTGGAATTGTTGGCCGCCTGTAGGACGTACTCAGCAGGTTTGAGATCGCGTTCAATTTTACCTGGGGGTATAACGCTGACCTCTGCACCGGCGTCAATGAGGAAACGAAGTCCGGTGGAGTTATCTTGGACATGAAACAGGCGACTCTTGGGTTGGCCAGCGGCAGCTGTCGCCATTACTGGCTGGTCGGGTCGTTTCCCTAGTTGGTGTTGTCCTTAGTGCGCGGACTGCCACATGCACATGGGTGTGTGCATTTGCGGGCATCGTCACCGAAACGTCTATAGTAGTAACAGATTTCAGAGGTTTGCGGCTTCACTATACGAGGTCGCGAGTAAGAACGAGGTCAAATGCGCGAAAATTTGCGGTCCTTCATGAGGCGTCCAGCTAAGTTATTCACAGTGAGTGTTAGCTGAGACACCTGCCGTTGAAGATTATCGGGCGTTTCTTATTGTGTATCGGCATAAGGGGAAGGGTCTTGCACATTATTGATGGAGCACTTGAAGAAACACTCATGGACCTTGTTCACCGCCTCTGCTAACTTTTCTAATGGGGTGTCGGGGTCGTGTATTGACAAAATGATTGAGGTGTTGAGCGGGTGGCATTTGGTCCACAGTTGCTTGAGGATGGAATCACTTATACTGTGATCGTCTACCAGGGATCTCATGTGGCGGAGCAACTGAAAGGGGGTGCGATCACCCAACTCGACACCGGAGAGTAATTGTTGGAGCTTGACCTCATCTGATGCCGTAGTACGCTTTAAAACAACAGATTCGAGTTTATCGTATGGGGAGTCAGTTGGCATAGGGTCAAGTATATCGATTACTTCGGACGCAATATCTGTAGGCAACTGCGTAGCCACATAAGAAAACATGGTGGACTGTGAAATGAATTTACAAAATCGAAAAAATGCTTCCACCTAAGTGAACCAAACGCGAGGAGTTGAAGTACCAAATGCAGGTAATTTAAGGTTAATAGCGTTCTCGGGAAATAAACTAGTGTCAAAATCAGAAATCATCACAAAATATTAGGAGTTCTGAGCTTACAGATAACGGAACCAAAAAGAAGACGTATATGTACGAAGGAGAATATGTAAAAAAAATTCGGGCTCACCAATTCACGTAGTGGACCTGAACAGTGTCAAATTATTCGAGCATGAACGCGGAGCCAAAATGTGGTAAAACCAAAATGAGATGACTCACAGTAGTTCGTGAAGGTGTGCTAGTTTAGAAATCCCACTACACGGAATGAAATATCCGACGGAACCGATCGGTAATGTTACTCCTAAAATAGTTCCGCTGAAAACAGGTGGTTGGTTCCGTTAGTATTTAACCCTCCGGAAACCTGTACAGGAGCGACACAGAACGCAAAGAAGACGCACGTCTCACGACCTCGGGAGTAGATTTCGAATTATTGATTATCAAATCAATCGATTAGCTTGGTTTAACCATGGAATGTACAAGTGGAAAGAGCGAATAATAAGAATTATAAAGTACAAAATGCTGTATAGAAAGCTACAGGCTGTAGAGTGTTTATAGGCAGATTTGTATGCGGTGATTGTTAATTGGCTGGTTCTTGGTATAATTTCCGGCGTTGATGCGTTGGTCGGCAGATAACCGGTTTTAGCGCAAGATGTCGGAACTGGTGGACCTCAGTGAAGTGTTTTCAATGTACTTTCCTGATGGTATCCGTTGTGAAACGTTCGTGGAATTTTGTTGAAAGTTGCGGAAGTTCCAGTTGGAGAAAGGAACGAGTTACGTTCTGAGAAATTGTGTAACACGTGCACAGTACTTCCGGAATTCGGGGAAGAAAATTCCGGAATGTGAAGTGTATAAGCAGTCCTACCTGTTTTGTGTGCACTGTACCAGGAAGAGCAGGCGGACAAATAGCGCGAATCACATGTGGGTGTTTCGTTTTCTACATGTTTATATATATGGCGTTACAGGTTTCAGGATTTTCAGTGTCCGTTGGTTATTCACGTATCGCTCAAGGAGGGGGCTTTGCATATATCGCACAGTTACTTGGTTCGCAATCACAGGACAATGACTGCCGACCCGGGACTATACCCCGACAACCGTAGGCTGGAGAGTACGGCGGAGGATGCTGTATGTGGGTTGTCGGATAATTTCCACAGAACCCATGGAGTTATCGATTACGTCAGGCGAGAATATGATATAGTGATGAATCCTAGTGGCGTAAGGTCGTTAAGACGAAGGAAGCGATTATGTGAACATCCCGATTGCGATTTAGAGAGCATACGTAAAATGCTAGAACCTGTAGGACCTATGTAGTTGGGAACGGACGACGAGGGTAACCTGTTGGTTCTGTCGTTTACGACTGAAAGACTTCAAGAGCTATACGTAAGTTATGGGAGTGTTATCATGGCATATTCCACAGCTGGGTGCAACAACGGAGCTTACCATTTATGGCACGTTGTTGTTACGGATTGTAATGGTAAATGTAGGAGCGTTTTTTTATATAGTTTTTCCCTAATGTAAGTTTGCTATGCTATAAGGTCATGTTGGACAGCTTCAAGCAACTGATGCCAACAAGGGATGTGAAGACGATCGTGGTAGATAGGCACCCGGCACAGATGAAATGTTTAGATGAATATTTTCCTAACGCTAAGATTCTGTTTTGTTCATTTCATATGAAACAGAATATGGTTGACGGATGTAGGCAATTGAAGGGGATATCTTCAGATGAAAGAAACTTTCTCGCTGAAGAAATGAGTGATCTGTTGTATTATAAATCCTAATAGGAGTTCAGCCGGATAGTTGGCAGCATTTGCAGTCGCAATAGAGAACTTGGTGAGTATTTGCAAACTCGTCTGCTCCCTGTGAAGGAGCAGTGGGCCACGTATGCACGACGTGGCATTGTGCACTACGGGAATGGGACTAATAACGGGGTGGAGGTGGCTCATAGATGTATCGAGGGTAATCTGTCACCTCGATCAACGTTATACGACTGCGTAAGGGAGATACTGAATCAAAACGAGTACTTGGAAATGAAATTCCGACGGATTGTTGCGATGCCGCTAGTGAACGGTGGACGTTCCGCATGTGGAACGGGCGACTTAACTGCACTGGAACAACTTTATCCGGGAATAACTGGAAGAAGGCTGTTTGCGTGTCGGACATGCAACCGGGCAAAGTAATGTTTGCTGATAAACACGTTGTCAGCGTTGGCGGTCATGGGCCCTGTACGTGTTCGTTCTCCATCAATTGGGAACTGCCATGCAGACACCTTCTGTAGTGCTGTAATAATGACCTTATTGATGCAAGCAATATGTTGAGAAACAGTAGATGGTTACTGCCGGAATATTCTCAAAGCTGCGCAGTTAACGGTGCACGCTCGGGATGTTTAATTAAGGGAAGGGTTAAAAGTAAGACAAGCAAACTGATAGAGACTAGGAACCTTACCTCGAGCATTTGTGAAGTAGTGAGCAGCATGCCGGGTGAGAGTTATGAGTGGACTGTTAGAGCGTTGAAGCAGCTTAAGGATTTAGCTACATCAGGCGAAAAAGTGTTTGTAGGGTCGTGTGCAAGCTTTGACACCGAGGTTGAAAGGCAAAGATCCTCCCAGCCGGAGGTGTTTCCGCCACCAGCATCCAGTTCTCAATCGAGACAACGAAAGCAATCTATGCGGAGGACGTCCCCGACAGTAGGATTTGAAAACCAGCCTGCAATGATGGACGACACGGAGTTCGCTAGGAGTGTCAGGTTACGTCACATCAGCAGCAACTCCTCGTCCAAGTATGTCACAAAAAAGAGTAAGGGTGGCGTTCGTAGAAAACACCTTTCTCCCGTGGACGACCAACATTGTCCAGGATTTGGCCGATAGGATTTTGCGAATGAGGACTTAACCGACTCAAAGCGGTGCAGCAGTGGCAACCATCTACGGGATGGGCTAACGGGGCTCTGGTGCGCAACCAAATGACCTTTGTGTGGTGAAAAATTACACAATACACTTTTGTCATAATTACGTATCTCCGCCTTTTACAATGAACTAGGTTTGGGTGCACTTGTTGAAATAGAAACCATTGCGGTTGCTCGAGATGCACTACCAGCATGCGAGGATACTGCGGTGGTAGAAGTATCCTCCATGTCAATTCACTAAGAACGTACATTTGTCGTTGATAAAATGTAAACATGTGTGATGCAGTGTTCACATGTACCACTCGCAATCGTTATATTACCATGAGTTCACGTTCACCGTAGGATTATTGTATATGGTTCCGTGTGGTACTTAGAACGAGGGCTCACACTACGTGGTCAATAACAATTTCATAGCGTTCAGTGCGTCTACCCTGGAATCATGCGTATTGTTCTGAACGGTTAGCACTGGTCCCAGGCGACCGTCTGTCAGTGAAGCTATCAGCGAGACAGATTGCACACTCATCTATAATAAGTCCAGAAGGTTAGAGCGGTGGGCGGAACACTGAGGGTCAATTTAACTGGCCTCCTGCTTCTACCGCGTTGCCGACACTCAGACCAATCAAACACTTCAACACCCCCACCTTCAATGACGTTGTAAACCAGCGTTCATTCGGAACACATGCTGACGCGAAATCCACTCATATGGTCAAGTCATGCACGACCAAACAAACCACCATATGAATCCAAGCAAATCGCAAATAATACCGATAGATCACATGTTGCATACATCATCCAGCACGCCTCCGCTCCAAACACGTGTGAAGAAACAAAAAGTCATATTCCACATTCTACCATGTTGAGCGTTCATACAAAACATATGCTAACTTGGAGGGAAACCATCACACACATGCCAATCTACAGCTAAATTTTAAATGAGCGCCAGAAAAAGTTTATAGCCGATGCCTACCTACCAACTGTACAATGTACGCCAGCCCGCGACTTCGCGGACCAACCTTTGGGCAACGTAGACGCACCAGGGGACAACGTTCTTCCGAAGTAGGGGTTCGAACAACAGTTCTGAAAAGAGAAACAATATGAACAAGCGTGAGCCGAAGGCCCAGTAAGCCATGCACACGACTTACACAAGCATAAGCTAAAACGGCACCGACAACACAGCACACGCCTCGTCACACAACTCACTTTCATTTCGTGCGCGCTCGCTGGTTTCGGTTGCGCGTTACACCGACGTTATTCCCGGAATTACCTTGAACTATTTAAACAATTGCCCATCCCACAGCCATGTAGAAAGTAAATTAGTGTGGCGTCCCATTTGTTTAACGCTAAATCTGTGAAGCGACTGAACTATCTCGTTTACCGTTGCGTGCGTCACAACCTCCTGGACCACAGTATTTCTTGACGACAGGCCTCACGTTTTGCCACTGATCACTTATTCGTTTTTGTATGGTTTGTGGATCTCTGCAGTGATCGCGTATAACCCAGCGTGCTCCTCACATATGCGTTGAAAACATACATTGTTATTACATAAATTCATTATTAAGCTTCCGTATTTTTTCCACCACACTTCGTGGCTTTGTGACTACAGGGTGCTTGTAGGCTGACTGTCGAGCTTTCTAGGAAGCCTATGAGGTTGATGTAACTTCATGGAATTATCGCCAAACCAGCCCATGCTCCATCACGGTGGGCAGTAAATACGCCGAAGAGTTCACGCAAACCTGGGCTCAAGTTATGCCTGCAACTCGCCAGTTGCAGTCACAGCCACTTCCCCACGGTACCAATAAATACCTGGAGCTTCCAGTTCCGTGTGGTGGTGATTGTGCAATCTCATATTTTTGTACGCTCTTAGCGCCTATCTCATTGATACTCGTGTGCATGAGTTAACGGAGAACGATTTGTGACTTGAAATTTGCACGCAAATTATTCATCCGTTACTACCGTCCCCTATCAACCAAATTGAAAATTTCAGCGATGACTTGGGCCCATTTTGCTGTCGAATTACCGGGACGTATGAGAGTACCCGATAAAAATATTTCACGCACTGAAGATACCATGAACGGGATTTACATCTTTTCTACAGAAAGTACGTCACCGTCCGATTAAGGTAAGTCAAATCTTCGCCAAACCGGTCCTTTTCTAGTGCACCTCTCGATATTCAGTCCACCGCTGCGTGGCCTCCCTCCCTATGTCCCACTCAGCTATCCTACCCTGATAACACTCCTGTAAAACTTTCTATCGTGAAGGCAAATCTTCTTGACACCCACTCGAATACGAGCGGCAAGTGGGTACACTCCTCGGACCAGGTCTTTCCATATGATACGCTGCAATTCACTGCTCCATCTATCATAAAGTTATACAGCAGTTTAAATGTTGTGCCTAGCAAAGAGAATTTTATTTATTCATTCCCCACGAGCGCAGGAGCATTGGCAAGTAAGTTGCACATTTTTAAATCCTTTGTCTTTTTATCTAATCCCCATATCATTCTTGTGACTGATACATGGTGCTCCTCTGATACTCCAGACAGTCAGATAAGCATCGCAGGATATCACATGCCTCGTAGGGGTCGTATCACAGGACGAGGCTAGTGACGCGCCATTCACTTAAGACAGCAGTACCAAGTGATGAGCCGAGCCTTCACAAAACCAAAAACTCTATGTGATTAGTGGTCTTTACTGGTTCTCGCGAGTCATATATAGAATGCATCTACATACCGCCTTATGCTACCAGCAATGACCCGACTGGGCTTTTAGAGATAATGAATCATATGTCAAACATGTTTCGCGAACAAAAACCAATATATGGCAAATTTGACATGTCCAGTATCCCCTGGACCTCATTCTTTGCTCCAGCAGAACAGACCAAACTCCCCTCAACTTATCATAACGCCCACCGAACAGAGGCATATATTGGATCGCTTATCTACCATACGTCTCGTCTGTATACATATCAGTTCTACAGCAATTTTCAGGAAGCGACCACAGCGTTGCCAAATTTCTGTTTGAGTTAAATATGGATATCCGACCGATAGCTGTATTCCACCGCTCGATCAAATCCTTGATTGGAAAGCCTTATTCTCCCTTCTAAGATCCTAAAATTGAGTTACCTTCCTTTTTAAATCAGACCCAAATACAGCAGTATAGGAACTTATAAAACATTCAACATTTCGTGCCGGCGTTATGGCTCCCGTGAAGCCATAATGCGTCGACTTGTGTTGGTAAGGCATATTCCTTACTGCAAAAGAGAGTGAAAGACTTAAAATGCTCATGTCGAAGTACAGTAGAAAACTTGATTTTCCCATGGTGATGTAAATGAGCAAAATGTTTGAACACATAGAACGTCAGACGCAACCCCGCCATAAAAACGAAGGAAAACTCGCACTCAGTGGTGAACGATATGCATGAAACTAATGTAGCTGATGAGAGGCAGAAGTTTCATGAGGGATCCTGCCATGAAACTCATTACTTTCAAGGACGGAACGGTTGCTGTCGACCCCGTTGCATTATGTGAAACCTTCGACTCACGTGTTGCTGCCTTGTTCAGGGTAGAATGCATTTTATTATCTGTTAACACTGTCGAATAAAGACGAATGCTTGGGTGGTGCTGTGATGTTCGGAGTATTGATTCACAGTTAGCTACTATTAAACCCTCGACCGGTCCTTGGCCAGATGGCATCCCACCAGTAGCAATCAAGCAAGGAAGTGGAGAAATACCCGTCATTTCACGTATTTTGTTCGCGGTATAAATTCTACCTAGCACCCTCTCCCTTTGATGGAAAAGGCCCATCATCAGGCCTTGCTACAAAATTGGTCAAAGGCAGCAGGTTAGTGACTATCCTCCCATCAACCACACATCAGTATGCTCGAGAATGTTGAGAGGACAACGGAGGAGCATATTGCCGAGTTCATTAAGTCATAAAACCTCTCAAATATTCTACAGCACTATTTCCTCAGTAAGCGCTCTTGTATAACATGTCAGCCGTAACTCTTGAATATGTATCGATATCAGTCGGCGCAGGAAATTCAATAATTGTCATACTCTTGGGCATGCAAATGGCTTTTGACTACGTGACGCACAAACGCCCCTTGATCAAAATGGTATCTTTTGGCATACAAGATCCTTTGTACAGCTGGTTTTCGTCATATTTTGCAGGCCGCATCCGAACAGTCAAAATAGGAGGGTACTGCTGAACACCAGAACTAGTGACTAGTGAGTGACTCAAGGAAGCGTTCAGGGACCGTTGTTTTTCCTCATACACATGAATGACTCACGCGATATTAGTAAGTTAATAAGATATGTAACACTTTGAAACAGTTGGTATCAGATTGTAGCGAGAAGGCGTCCAATAAAGCACAATCTTCATTGTCCAAATCGCCAGTCACATGCTACGCGCTCTCTCTCTCTCGTTTGTGAGTCATAATTCCAACCTACAACACCTACCCACCTCCGGTTTCCGTTCACACGGCGTGTGCACTTCTCACCGGTTTAAATGTGTGATCGGCGCATTCTATCGGGGGTCTTCCGCCTGCCATTACTCGTCTGTTTGTCCGATTTCCTTCCGCGATGGCTCGTCCGGCTGCTAGTGCTGTCCGCAATCCACTCAATGTCAACCTTGACCGTATTCCAAAATCGTACCGAGATGTTCCTCTAAACGTTGGAAAAATCACGCCTCCGATCTGGCCGTCTGCCGTACTTCACCTGCCCTGCCTCGCCCGTTGGCCCGATCCAGTCGAGCGATGACTTATCCGGCCGC
Organism: Paragonimus westermani; assembly: GCA_008508345.1. Classification (NCBI taxonomy): domain Eukaryota; kingdom Metazoa; phylum Platyhelminthes; class Trematoda; order Plagiorchiida; family Troglotrematidae; genus Paragonimus; species Paragonimus westermani. Next base: position 6,756 of record QNGE01008504.1, on the reverse strand, counting down.
GCACGTTGTTCTTGATTTGATCGCAGCAGGCTTTTGAACGTACCTCCCCGCGTCGATGTATTCGGCCAAGCGTTCGAAAACTCGCACCTCCGACCTGACAATCCACCACATTATAACATGAAAAGAGCTCGGGTGATCACTTCATCTTTCATGTGATTAATACCGAATTTCGATGTAAACTCACTGAATGCCGCCGATATACAGAATGACTGCGAGACTTATCGGGTGGTCCATTAGGAGGGGAAGGAACACACAGGGTAACGCGAGATTTGTATGTAATTATGTAATACAAACAGGCATAGCATTTTTTAAGCCATCTCAACGTGCAAACCTTTTGCTAGGTGGAGAATAATCAGACAGCTGGCTATCCTTAAGTATGAAGTAAGAACGCACCAGGGTGATTGGGTTACTACGAACAGACGTGTATATATCAACACTCATATCTGTTGGATGTCGACGTTTTCTTGCTCACATGCAGATTTGAAACATAATTGTGCACAAGTTCTGTGCTGCCGGAATCACTGATAATGTTCGAAATCTAGATAAACACGTTTAATAGCGGGATTGACAGAGTTGATAGGTTCAAATGGTACGTGATGTGGCATCAAGCGAAAAAGAAGGTTTCCCCTTAGAAGATATTAGTTTCTTTTTCAAGGATATCGATCTCAGGGAGGCAGAGTTTAAAAATGAAAACGATCTCGATCATTGTTAGGAAAGTTTTTAAACTGTGCCTAAATCCATATGTAGTCTTACAGGCTCTAGTTGCCTAAGCGAGTTCGTTCCAAATGTAGGAATATTTTGCTAGCAAAAATTTGATCGCAATGCGCTTCCAGATTTGGAAGCAGCCGAAGTAAAATCCTTGTTTCTGGGGTTATACCTTGAGCTGTTGCGGGCGAATCGTGAAGTTGGCGGCAAATTTGTTGCACACAAGAACAGCTTTCAGCTCAGATAACCGTAGCCAGAGAGGATCGAGGGCAAGCGTCCGGCAGCGTTTTGTGTAGCCTAGATAAAATGGATAGCCCGGTAAAATCTTCGTGACTGACCGCTTGAAACTTTTTAGAGCTAGCCTATCAGACTTGTTCAGGTGACTATATACGAAAGTGCATCACTCGAAATAGGGTCATATGCATAGTTTATGAAGATGAAACGGAGTGCCAGGAAGAAAGAATGAGTGTTTAACTTAACCCAGCCTTCGTGTAGCTTCAGCCGTTAGGAAAGGTATGTATTCTGCCAAGTAGAACGAATTCGAGTAGCGTCTATTCAGGTCGCACACTGAGTTGACTGTTGACATACTGTGACTGTCCAGCTTTATAAGGTCCTGTGATATATAACAACCATGAGCAACTATGGTGGACTTACTAGCTGCCTTTCTTCAGCCATTTTTACACCAGGACTTCAACGACATGAAGTACTTTCGTCTATTTTCTAAACATGGATTGAGGTTGTCTGGAGGGAAGGTGTAGTCATGTTTAATATCGTAAGCGAATAGGAGAAGCTGGCTGTTTGATAACCTCGCATATATCTGGGCGTTGAGCAACTATCTTCCAGTTCACTGTTTGTGTGTGGGCCTTCAAAGTGTGATTCCAAACGGTCAACCAACGGGTCACACACAACAAAAGATGCCATTTTGACCAGAAGGCACTTATGAGTCACACAATTAGAGCCCTTTCCAGGTTCAGCAGTATAATGATAATCACACCTCTTGAATCAGTATATTTTTTAACATGGTTGAAAACTTTCAGCTGTCACATCGTGCAGGAGCGTTTTCTGGGGAACACATGCTGGCACTGATTTATAGGGTTTTTGATGATAAGAACTAAATAACGCTACATTCCCGTATCCTTTCCACCGACTTATAAAAAACGGAAATATCGTTGATCGGGCGATATCTGCATGCCCGTTGTCACGAGCCACTTTTATAGCGGGGTTTAGTTATAGAATTTTTCCGCTGAAGAGACAGGGAGCCAGATGTTGAAGAATGTTTGTGTTGAAAAAATTAACGGAGTGTCTTCCCCTGTGTTTGAGAGCAACAGGCTGAATTCCTTTACGACCCAAGAAGATGAGTGTTTGATAATAACTAACTGAGAGCGTTCGTCTGCTGCGTCTGAGGGAACATGGTTTGGAATCGTACTTTTGGTTGCAGAAAGAGATGGAAGCAATATGTTTTATTGGCTGTTAAAGGAAGCAGCAAAATATGAAGTAAAGACCGCGCAGATTGTAACACATTCATCCACGCAAGGCTCTTCTTGTAGTGTGGCTATAGTTTGCGACTCAAACCTCTGGTGGCGCCGTTTGGTCTGATTCGCTTATGATGCGCTCAGTAGTTACCGACTGGGTACCGCTTGCTCCTCAGTTCATGACTGAAAGGGTTTTAAACGTGTCAACAAGATATGGTTCCGCAGTAGAACTATGAGGGTTGGGTCTGGTAGATCAGGATTGAACGGCACAGGCCTCACGAAAAATGTGAAGTGTGGAAATGATAATAATGTATATTTCTCAAAGCATATGTGAGAAACACGCTAGGTGATGCTTAATCACTACCGATAATTATATGCGATACAAAACAATTGATTAATCAGTAGCACAAACGTAAAGCCTGCTACCAAAATGACGTGATCAAAAGAAAATGATCGTAGTTCATGAAAATTTGACTCACGCAACAGGTGAATAGACAGTTCGCTCGCTTCACATACTTAGCCCAAAAAATGTGATAACATTAATTCACTTTTTACAAGGTTGTGTGAGGGTCGATGTTTCAAATAGTTCAAGGTCGCTCTGAGGTGAACGTCCAAACGCATCTTTGGAGTGTCTCGTTGTTACGGGATATGTTTAGCGTCCGGGAACTTTTCGAATGAGTCAAGAGTGGCGAGGAAAAACGGAAAATTTCTAAATACAGCAAATGATTGAGCGGACTTCAGCGCGGGATTCTGTCGATTGTTGGAAACTGTACGTAATATACCAGAAAGTCAATCATAGGAACAGCACACACTACGTCCAACCTCGCAGATCGGAATGTACAAGGTTCGTCTCGCAAAAGAGCAAAGTCACGCGTTAACATGAAATGTGTATTGACAACACATACCGGGAGAGCTTAGTTTACGCGTCCTTGCCCATATTTATAATACATATATGTATGGGGTTCCACGGCCCGGGAATTTCCATCAATCACACTCACTACCGTCGACCTTGGGTTCTGGTTGGTCACCCTGCTCAGCCTGTTGCACGGGAACGGACTACCCACGTGTTCAAGAACCTCAAAAAAAGCGGACGGGAGTAGGTATGGCAAAAAAATGGCGGCACACTAAATGCTACTACACCACTCCCCTCCTTTGAAAGCACTGGCCTCAGCGCTCCACACTGCCCCTTCTATGGGGGTATGGAGCACTCCTCAGCTACTTTCAGCTAATCGCATTTAAGTTGTCGACCTTGTCGAGTGGTATCCAGCTTTAAACGATTGAAATGTACCAATCTGAATCCGGACCTGTTGTCGTTAAAGTCCCGTATAGTGCATGTGGATTTGGAAGTGATGTCGTGCTCCGTCCATCCATTTTTTTTTTGAAATTACAGATTCTGGGACTTCTGCACGCCACCAAACTTTATTGCCGAGCTCTGAGTAGCTCCCATATGCCGTTTTATCTTAGTAATCATTTTGTCTCCGCTGGGCCGTCCGCATGTGTTCTCGTGCTAACTTATTTGCTTTCACCAGTTTGTCACGTAGCTGAATGTAGTAGTCTGAAGTTAATGGGTTATCTGGCGGCAACCTGAGTAAGAGAAAATCAAACGACAGCCGCAGATCCCTTTCCGTTGGCAGCTTGTGTATTGATTATGCGATAGAAGAGTGAATGCTAGCACGATATGCAGGCAGTCACTGAGATACGGCTTTGTTCGATGGTGTTTTCAGAACTCAAACGCTTTTTAGGGGGAATTCGAGTTGCGGTTGACGCGCCCCACAGCACAATTACCCGGCGGATGAGAGACAGTCGTCCTCGCCTTCCTTATGCCCAATGTTCTACACAGTTCATGCATCAATACACTCTCAAAATTTGATTCTCTGTCAGCGTGCAATGGACTTAGGGTACCCCAGCGCAAGATCCAATGATCAAAACTGAATCTGGCGATCGTTCCACCATCCGTTCGTGGCGCTGACACCGCTTCATACCATTTAGTGAAATGGTCTACCATCACGGCTGGTCTTCGGTAGTAGCTCGACGATGTCATCTTCTATTATCTCATTCGGATATCCCGTCCGCATATTCTGTGACGATGCGCATCGCTTTCTGTTAGGGTTGTTAATTCATGAACACAGGCCACAACTGCTGCACACAGCCTTTAAGTCTGTTCGTTGGTGAGGCCACCAGAAACGCCACCTCGCAGCTTCTTCAAGTTTGTTCTAACCCGCTTGTTCCAAATCCTCATGGAGTTCCTGGTGAATCACAGGAACTGCCGGTTCTGTGATTACAATTTGTCCTTCATGCGATGCGTTTATATGATAATGAAGAACACAGGCGATACGGAGATGGTTTCACAAGGACCATAAGGAACGCAACTCCCAACTAATTCCTGCTATCTAAATAAATAAATAAATAATATATATTTCCCAACGCATATGTGAGAAGCACGCTTG
>QNGE01008503.1:0-16640 GCA_008508345.1 Paragonimus westermani | reverse complement strand
GAAATCGGCACCAAGAATTGCGGTCTGAACGTCTGCTACCAGAAAAGTTCAGCGGAACTGACGTCGTAGTCCAAGGTCGAGAGTCAGCGAACGTCGACCGTACGTCTGTGTCCGTGTTCCGTTAGCGGCTTGTAAAGAGAAAACGGGCTATGAACGCTGACAGTTGCCTACGGCGCATGGAAGTACGCTTACCTGAGCTCCGGTGTCGAATAGGACGTTGTAGCCTGGGTTGTAGAAAAGGCGACATTTGAAGGATACACCGGGCACAGCGGTTGCCATCACTGGCCCGTCCCCTTTGATTTCCCTGAGCGGTCGGTAAAGTGGTAAGCGTACAAGGTTGAGTGCACTTCTTTGCCCGGTGGCCGAAAGTATGACGATGCCAGCAAATGTTATGATCGTTGTGTGCTAGTGCCGTTAAACGTCGAGATGGTGTAGATCGACTGCGTGGTCTGTGCAACTGAGAGTGCAGAGTGTGAACCAATGACTAGACCTGTTTGGACAAACACGCCACCAGATGTCGCAACTCGTCATGAGGTTGGTTAACAACTGTGTTTACATCCAACATTTTGTCAGCTGCATCTGCAAGCTCCACTATAGACACAGCACTGCTGAATGTAGCCGGAATCTCACGAGTTGCTGATGGTAGATTTGTCATTCACGATTGTCGAAAAATGGTGTCATCCATCTTCTTGCCTCCGAGAAGCTGTTTCATGTGTCATAGCAGCTGGGATAGTTTGCGGTCACCCAGCTCAAACTCGGAAACTAGTTGGTCTAGCTTCCGCTGTTCAGAAACACATACTTTGCTAATTAGAGCGTCTTTCATATTATCGTACGGCTGGTCTTCAGGCATGTTGTCAATGAGATCCGAGACTTCTTCGGCGATTTCAGTAGGGATGGACTGAACTATGTAGGAGTACATCATTGTCTGTGACTTAATGCGCCTCGTTCGAAAAAGAGCTTCAACTTGTCTGTACCAGAGACAAGGGTTACTGACTCCAAATTCAGGCAGTTTGACGTGTACGGTTGCGGTCAGCTGCTCAGTTGAATCGTCGTAGTCGGACATAGCAGCGGCGGACACTCTTTAACATGCAAAGTTGATGGGGCAGTGAAAAAGGTGTGGTGATTAAACCGAACGCCAAAAAATACACACAACGTGGGGAAACAACCAGTTCGCCGGATAATGAAGACGGAAAATGTGAGAAATCGACTAATTCGGGCTCACCAATTTGTAGTGGTTCAAAACAGTCTCAGATTATGCTAAGTAAATGCAGACGTATTTCACTGAGTTCAGTAACCAACAATGAATGAATGCAACAGGTCAGTTACGGGGGTTTTAGCAAGTTATAGGAATAAAAAGCTTGACTCACAGAAAGGGTTCAAGAAGAACACCACCACAACATTCCAAATTACCAGTATCCGGGAAGCGCGGATATTCTGATATTACTGTGAGCGGCTGAAACGCGGCCGGTGCTGCGACGATGTTCGGAATACAACGGAGCTAACAATGGATGAGATCCGTGTAGTATCGCCGAGCAACTACGCCACAGGTAGAAGAGCGGAAAGACGTGCGTGCACAAAACTTTATTGTAATTGCGGGGTTATTTCTAATCAATTCGAACAACCTGCAGAAATGACGCAAACACGTTGTTGTACAATGGTGAGGCATCTTTAGTGAAAAAAACAAGAGAAAACTCTACACACTGTCCAATCACATTACTCTCATATTGGTGCTCTGTGTATCAAAAGCTACACACGATTACTGTCATTTGTCCTCGAATGACATACTAATTCGTCACGTAATCAGTTATTTGCGTTACAAAGTATCCGATTGCTTCTCGCCTCGTGTCTGTTATTTTTCTTCTGAATTATTGAAAACTAACCGTTTCATGTTGTATATTGCTCGTTTTTATCGACAATGCTACGAGACAATAGACACTGTCTGAAGCGGTGTGCACCTACGCCCGGAACGGATGCAAAATCTCTATACAAAACGGTATGCGGTGTTACCAGTATGAGAAAACAGTTTCGCTTAGCACGCACTGGCCACAACGTACATTAGCACAAGCAGCCAGCCTCTTTACCCCATTTCATCTGCATGAACTACGGATTTAACAGAAGCCAAGGCACTGCTCCGCCGCTAGTTGGACACCCACGCACCAAGACAGTTGGAGAGATGCAGAAAACATTCGATTGCTAATGCGGGCCTTTTCTTAGCACCGCATCTCCTTCTATTTATCCATAAGGAGTAGGGTGGAGTAGTACCAACGGACTCTGTTTGAAACGAAATTGGTAGAGCAGTCCTTAAATTAATACATAGCGCTCGCCCCCTCTCATGTTGCAATCACCAAGAAGGCAGTTGGCTTGTCAACTGCACACGAAGGGGTTGCCGCAATGGAAGTGAAAGAAACAACTCGGAGGAATGAGAGTTGCTTCATCGGGCCGCTTTCCCACAACTTCTTCAGCCGAGCTAGCCAAATCAGTCTTAGCATGTTCATTCTCCCCATAATTTGCAAACTTCGTACTCGCAGGTGGGCTACGCACCAATATTATCCAAAAGTTACTTTGTCGTTTAGTAACTCAGTCAGTCATGTTCAGCCCCTAGAAGACGGCGGCTTCGAATTTTACCAACCGTTACCTGGGACGCGTGCTTTTCCATCTTTCTCAGCAAGACAGGGCGAGACGCCAGCAGCGGAGCAAAACTAAGTTACGAAACATGGTGGAGTAGAAACTACAAATGTAGACCGAAGTCGTACTTTCTGCTCCTGAATTAGCCCCTCAAACTCTTGTGCCTGTTGCAGAAAGCGGAGAGACGATCCGCACAGTCATTGCAGCGGTTAGTGCCCCAAGCACAATCACGAGTATATTTTAGGACAGTGAAACCGTGGAAACCGTCATCGGAGTTGCCCACCTCAAAACACACCAAACAAACCAGCAAAACATTCTTCCTCCAAAAAATTCAGTGTAAAAGCAGCTGGTTGGGGTGGTCTCGTGTGATCCGAAAGGCGTTTCTGTGGCCCACCCCACTGCAATTTCCACCAGTAGTCCTCAATAACGTGCAAATTTTGCTCATTGCAAACCTCGCACCCAGAAGTAGAAAAAGTTTAGTTTTCCATGGATGAAAAATTCCCAACACCCGCCGAGAGAGCTGAATTTGACAAGGACGCATAGGTCGCAATATGCGACGCCAGGAATGCGCGTACAGCGTTCTGTTGTGTCAGTGATATACGCACAAGCAGTGAAGTCGAGCCTGCAGCCTCAAAAGGCGGCCACAAGAACGACTCAAAAGAACAAACCGAGTACAGTCCACAACCCTCCTCAACTTTGCAACATCTTTTCAAAGGTTTTTGTTCATTCTCTTCTATCCCTTTTTTCTCGAAGTCCAAGGAAGAATTAGCTTTCACGTGCATGCATACGAACTGTCTGCTTCTGTTCAGTAAATTGTCGGAAATCAGACAATTAGTTCATGAATCCCAACCTCGCATGTTCGTTTTCATAGAAACCTGGATTACAGGTGCATCAGCGACAGTGAACTGTGTCCACGATTACTCAGTTTACCGGATTGACTCCGCCTGAGGAAGAATGAGGAGTCCCGCGATTTCCCTCCAATAGCATCCTTGGAACCCGCAGTTATCGGTGGATTTCAGTCCTCCGAAAATTATGATGCACTATGGTTTCAACTAAAACTGTGTGGCCAAAACTCACGCTTGGTGGCGGTTATTCATTCTTTCTAATTCGACCTTTCCGGAGACTACACCGTCCTAGCAACCCTGGATAACTTCTAAGGACTACTACGCTTTCACCACCTGCATATTATGGATGACTTTGATGTACACAAGGCAAACTGGGCGTCAGTATCTCACCAGGCTTGTGAAGGCGGATTATCGACTACTTTTTCGAAGTCGATACGATACAGAACTTCAAAGCCTCGACGAGGCGCCGCTATAAATGTGGCTTTCGATACGAAGTCAGTAAATATCGTCCAATTAACCATACTTCAATTTGTTCCAGAGTGTTAAAAAGGATAATAAAATGCTGCATGGTAGAACTCCTGTTATCACATAACCTTATAAACCACTCAAATCATGGGTTTCTCAACAAATGGCCTTGCATGACGTGCCAGCTAAAATTTCTTGACCATGTGACAGAATCTACTGACGCCGGTGAGGCGATTAGCATTGTGATGTTGGACATGGCGAAGGATTTCGATCGTGTGGCTCATAAGCGTCTTCTGCTCAAGGTAGCATCCTTTGGTATACGTGAACCATTGTTTGGATAGTTTTCTTGATACCTCAGAGCTCGCACATAAACAGTGAAAATAAGAGCCAACAGCTCACCGCTAAGACCAGCCACTAATGGGGTGATAAAAGGAAGTGTTCTGGGACCGGTACTCTTCCTTATATACATGAACGATATATGTTAAGCTATCAAGCATGGCAAACTATTCTTTTTAGCTGATGACATCAAACTTGTCTACAGCTTCCCTCCTGGCAATCTAAATCCATGTTCAGAAAATATACGGAAGGACCTCATGTCATTAGAGATTTGGTATCAAACTTGGCTAATGAAATTTTCATCCAATAACTCCACCATCGTTGTACATGGTTGTCCCGTACCAGAGGGCTCTATAAAGCTGGACGGTCACAGCATATCAACCGCCAACTCAGTACGTGACCTGGGTTTACGCTACCCAACCTCATTCAACTTTGCAGAACACGTATCATTCCTAGTCGCTAAAACCAGATGGACGATAGTCTACATTGAACACTCAGTCTTCCTACCTGCTACATGATTACACCTTTATAAACCATGAGTACGACCCCAGTTTGAGTGCTGCACGTACATATACGGCCACCTGCGTAAGTTTGATAAGATAACTCTGGAAAGCCTCCAACGTACATTCACGGAACCTTATCGGGCTATCCATATTCTCTGAGCTACACAGAACGCTGCCGGACACATGTACTCGACTCAAGGTTAACCATTCACTCATGTATAATTTGGTCTATGGCAATAAATTCACCGACAGCTTCGCGAGTCGCTTACAAAACAGGCGGAAGTATAACCTCAGAAACAGGGACCCCACCTCGGCTGCTCTAAATCCTGAAAAAACTGCGTTCAAATATTTCCCTGGTAAAATATTCCTACATTTGGAACAAACTCTCGTATACAATTAAAGCCAGAAAGAATATACACCAATTCAAACGAAACTTAGAAACTTTCCTAACAATGACAAACGTCATGTCCATTTTCAAGCTCTACTTGTATGAGGAGGTTATCTTTGAAAACGGACCTAATAACGTCTGATGAAAAACTCTGTGTTGCGTGATGTTACGTCACACACACTCCCGAACCGACCAAAACTACCGATTTCAGGTTAGATGTAATTCTAGACTTGCCAGCGAACGGGAAAACATGTCTATGGTCAACACGTATAGGTGTCAATATACATCCCCGTTAGTAACGACCCAATCATCCTGGTACGACTTTCCACATAGTTATTGATAGCTCGTGTGTCTATGTTGTAAACCACCATGCACAAGCTGAGCATGCTAAAGTTGTTTGGAAAAAACTTAACCTGTTCGGCTCATGACTGCTTAATAAACTTGATTCGCTATTCTTCCTCTTTCTCTCATGATAGACCACCCGGGAACCTCTCGGTATTGTCAAACATTGTTCTCCTCCTATATACCGGCCGTACAGAGATAATTGACATTTAAACCCGGCAGTAATCGTATAACAGGGGAAGCTTATAATCTATCACTTCTCGTGTTATTTGATAACAGTTGTTTGTTGATGGTATATATTTAATCAATTAACACAATGCTACTAACGCCAAATGAAGGTTATGCCAGGATATCATATGTTTCATTGTTCGTCACAGCTCACATAGTTTTATGTTTTCGCGTTCATCGCGCAATTCCGCTTCCCATTCATGGTTCCGCTGATAAATCCCACGCGAGACAACATCGCACCCCACCCGAAGACTCAATATTCCGCAATGGTTGGGCATATTGTGAGCTCCTCAAAATTCTCTGGAATTTGAGCGAAGAATGACACAAAATTACATGGGTCCAAACCTCGCCCATATAATGAAAAATTTTCTGCACATTTTCCCTGGACTATCTACATGGAATAATGATGAAATTTCCTGCCACTCCATCCGCTCCATTCTCCAACCATCCCTTCCTTGATCGAGCTTGAGCATTAGGCCAGTGATCACCTTGTGGCGTCCCAATTGATGTAACAAGTCAGTTATTTTATCGAATTGTGCAGATCCCAAGTGCTATCGTCTCAGAACTATGTAGCTCAAATATCTCTGCCTGAACATGGAATTTCCCTCCACATAATGTCTGTTTTGCTGCTCTATTCACATAGCTGACTCTTTGTACAATTTTCAAATTTGGTGTTCAAATGTGTATATGCTTAAAAATGTGTACGTTGATCGCGCTCTCCTAAGCGTGTTTCTCGCTAATGCGTCGAGAAATATACTATTATTATTATTATTACCTCTCTGCTAGACTTAGTCTTCACAAGTGGCAGCCACACGATAGAGAGTGATCATAAATCAGCCACTTGTAGAGATTGAACACTTTCTGTTACACTGATATTACCTCTTATTGGCTACAACAACCAGCGAAAAATTTCACAGTCCATGATCTTAGTCGACCTATTTTAAGCGGCCTCAGCACCTACCTGGACCTCCGTGGGTCAGAACTACTGTGTGTTCAAAAGCGCAAGTCAGAAAACGGACGACTTATTTGCCCCACACAAACGGTGCACTTTCTCTTTTTGGCCACATCTTTCACGCAAAGTTCCCTGTCTTCCCAATGACCGTTCCCATTCATTCACGGAGCACAAGCTCAAGCGCGTTCCACCTTGTTCGAAATGGGTGTAGGCGGTGAATTCGTAAGCACATCAAATGCCTTGAAGAAAAGAACCTCCTCAGAGCCTGTGGGAAGAACTTCTTACGTAAGCATATGCGACGACTGAGAAAGATCAAACTTTCAGTGTCTTTTTCGCAACCCCCTGACAGGGAGAGTACGTATGACTCCTTAATTGTGGCCGAATTATTCTGAGTGTAATAATTGGAAGTCCACAGCACCGCACCGTCGAAATGGCACCATAACCTAGTGCTGCAGTACTCCCACTGACCACTCGTTACTGCTGGGTTTTCCATGCTAGATGTTGAAGACCTTCTATACAAGGTTAATTCATACAGTGCAATGGGTCCTGACATGATCCATCCCAGAATACTCAAGAAAGCAGCTGTTAATCTGGCTGAACCTCTTCATAAGCTGCTTACGCGAACACACCTCTCCTTATCGCACGGAAAGAGACGACGGTCACAGCCATATTTAAGGTGGATGGCTGGCACTCTCGGGCCATTTATCAGACAATCAGCCTCACTAGCATCCCGTGCAAAAATAATGGATCGCCTACTAAGGCGCGCCATACTCAATCACTTCTTATCAGGTAATCTTTTTTCTTCCATACAGCATGGCTTCCTTCCTAATCGGTCATGCATAACAAACGTGATTATTTTCAAGGATAGTCTGACGGAGGCCAAAGACAACGGCTTTATCTGAAATCCTATTTTCTTTGATTTCATCAATGCTTTTGACCGTATCCCACACGACCCCAGAAACACAAACTGGAAGCCTACGTCATTCAAGGAGAGGTGGTTCTCCGGATTGCCTTTTCTCTTGATAACAGAACGTTTAGAGTCGAGATCGGATCAGACCTTTCGTCCCCCTGTTTCATTTCTGCGGGAGTTCTCCAAAGGTCAGTGCTAGGCCCTTTGTTATTCCTTACTTACATCAACGACCTTCCAAACAATATTACCAGCAACTTCCTCTTATATGCAGACAAAATAAAAATCTGGTACGCCACTGATCCCCGTGCACTACACATTGATCATGACTCGATCAAGCGCTAATCGGGCGATTGGAGTCTACCACTAAATGACAATAATTGTGCTCACATATCACTCGGTGGAGATTCAGGCAATGCTTTCATGATTCATAGTGCATCTAGCACAGTAGATATCATGAGAATCGATCCGAAGAAAGATATGGGCATCTGGTTGTCGTCTAACTTGTCCTTCACGTATTACCATGAGATGGAGGCAAGAAAGGGATTTGCCGCTCTTATGATGATTAGACGCACTTTCCCTCGCATGGACAAGAAAGCTTTTCAGACGCTTTACGAGATTTATATAAGACGGGTCACCGGATATGCGAATCAGGTTGTGTATACCGGCCTGAAGAAAGACTTATTGGCTGTTCAGCGTGTCCAGAGCGTGGCTACGAAGGTGGTCGCGGGCCTGAGCACTGTTACTTAGGAGACTCAACTTGAAATTCTCGACCTTCACCCACTTGAATTTCAAAGACTGCGGTGATTTAATACTCACAAACTCCTTCTTTAGAGTAGGTCTTGTAGAACAGTTCTTTACTGTAGCGAATGATGACGGCCGGCGAGGACATAATAGGAAGCTTTTCAAGCTTCGTCCTTGAACCTTTCTTAGGCAGCAGTTCTTTTCTTACGGGGTTGTTAACTATTGGAACAGCCCTCTATCTGAGGTCGTCAGCAGCGCTTCTGGGGATTGTTTTAAATCTTTGCTTGATTCACGTCCACCTGAAACTGCATTATGCGGGTAATCTTACTTTGTTCTTGGTATTCACTGTAATCCCCAAGAGCGGTGCTACACCCTGTTCTCAATTATCGCCTTTCAGATCAACAGACGCCCGCTGACACTGAGCAGGGAAAACCGACTGGATCCGGGAACCTTGGGCCGCCGCCTCAAACCCGTGTATCAGTCGCTGAATCGCTGAATCGCTATCACCATGAGGTTGCGGCATAAAAACTTTCACCGCTTCCAGGAAGGTTAATCTCGCTTTCCCCCGCATAGGCAAGGAAGCGTTCCAAACGCCTTGAGGGGTTTGTATAAAGACGGTGCTGAACCATAAGAAACAGGTGTTGTGCATCAGCTTGAACAGAGCCATACCAGCTGTTGAGCATGTCCATCGAGTCGCTATAAAACTAATGGCGGGCTTAAGAAGTGTCGCTTACGAATCCCGACTGGAAATTTCTGGTGTGCATTCACTTGAATCTCGACGACTCCGCGGCCATTTAAATCTCATATTTTTTCCAAAGTGGGTCTCGTGGAATAGTTCTTCACTGTAGCGAGTGGTGATGGCTGACGACGTCATAACAGGATGCTCCTCAAGCATCGACCTCGGGCATTCCTTGGGCAGTGGATCTTTAGTTGACATAAGATGGCTGATCACTGGAACAGCTTTCGTTCCGATGTCGCTAGCGACGCTTCTATAAATCGAATTAAATCGTTGCCTCTCTCGTATTCACTAAAAAAGTAATCATGTAAGTAATCTTAATGTCGTCAGTTGCTACACATACCAGTGGTGAACGTCATAAAATATATCTAGGCAAGATCATGGTCACAAATGAAGCCGATGTATACACTAGTCTGTTATTGGTCAGAACCACGGTAGACGGAGGGGCAGGTTCAACAGCTTTTGGACCCAGGAAACCTACTAGTTGCGCGTGATTAGCAGCGCCTGGAGCGACTTAAGAGTGACGAGCTTGTGGTGACGCATCAACCCATGGAAAGCGTCCATCAGGTCGACCACATGACCGCACTCTAGCAGATGTCTGGCGATCGAAGAACCCGGCTTGCGTAGTTTGGCAGGGTCGCGTCTGGTCGCGCCACACATTAAGTCTTCATTATACTTCAGCAAGTGCTTCTTCATGCTAAGGCACAGAGATCGATCAGTAGTGCCAATGTAAACGTCACCGCGGCTACAGGTAAACTGGCAGATGCTGTGTGAAGTGGACAGCTCCAGCATCCACGTCTTAATGTGAAGAAGGGTGAGTGATTTGGTGCGACTGAGTAAGCGCAGTGCATCTGCAGTGTATGTCTGTCGGATGGCCTGCATCAGTCGTCTCGTTAGAAGCGACATGTTGTTATCTCCTTTGTACGGCAACTGCACGTACACCAATTTCTTTGAGACAGACGTTTGTTGAGGGTTTACTTTCCGCTTGCCGTAAAAGTCAACGAAACCCAGTGGATAAACTTTGGAGACCACGGCTCATGAATAAATTTCAATTCGTTATCTGGTGTATCACCAGTTCATAGAGTTTGCGCTCTGTGAAATGAAGAAAGAAACAACGAGCGTTTGTGTTGTATAGATGAGAAGCTGTTGAAATTCAGATATTGTCCTCCTTAGGTATACATACGATGTACCGGTCGACACGCTGTACTATCGTTTCGTCGCTGGACAATGATGTCCAGAAAGGCGAGCGTGTCTTCCTTTTCGAACTCGGTCAACAACGTTAGTTCTCGATGTTAGGAGTTCAATAGATCCAATGGTTTTTCTATGGTCTCTTTGTATTTTTCGATTACTATTATGTCGTCAACATATCCACGATGGAGGAGATGTCATGCAGTGTATTCGCGAAGCAAGGCTCGATCATAAATATGAATAGTTCAGTCAAAATCGGTCCAAGGGGGCTATCCATTGTATCCGTTTCTCCTTATTTAAATCCCATGTTTTCAAACCAAAATGTGATATTTTCAGTGAACAGTAATAGCGAAGGCTTCAAGTTAGTAGGCGGGACATGTAGCTTCATGAGCCAGCACAAAGTTACGGATAAAGTGGCACATTTGTGAAAAGCGAGTTTATATCAAAACAACACATAACTCTTCCTATTAAGTCGGCTTTATCTAGAATTCTACACATCTCAAAGTTATCTTTCAGACAAAATTTGGAAGTGAGTGCGCGAACTGGCTGTAAAACATCTACTACCCACTTGGCCAATTTGTGATAAGGCTAATTCTTCATCGCAAACATTGACCGTGAGGGTGTTTGCGATTAGTGAATCTTTGTTAAACCGTAAAACTCTGGGATCGTACTATCAATAGGTTACATACAGTTGTACTGCCCCTCAGGTATGTATCCATGTAAAAGTAAAACCTGCAACCCCCGGCTAATTTTTTCCCCACCAGGATTAGGCTGTCAGGTTGGGTGTCCGGTGGAAACTTTGTATTATCTGAAAGAATTACATCCATTTTCTCCGCATATCACTGCCTATCCACCACCACAACTCCGGATCCTTTATCAGGTTTTAAAACAATTACATCCTTCCAGTTTACCAGGTAATTGAGGGCTTGATAATGTTCACCACGCAGCAAACATATTTGTTGGATGGGAACATTCAAAAAATTACTCGATGAGTCCAAACATTTCCACCTTGAACCAATCGTGGTTTTCCTCAGATTTAGGCGCTAGCACTCCCAGTTGATCACCTAGGTGTTCGAATTGTGTTTGCACTTGCGAAGTGTCAATAACCATCAGTGGGTATTTAGACTGAAGCCCAAGAGAGAGAACTTCCTACTGAGGGCGCGAAAGAGAACTCGAAGAGCGATTTCTAAGTAATTTATATGGATCGGTAGGAAATGTCCCATATACTGTGGGGGAAATAATGATTTTGTAGCTGTGTTATACTAGATCCTCGAACATATTTGAAAGCTTGACTAGAGAAGTTGATAAACTTGAAGCGCGAAACAAACGATGGGGGGAACATCAGTGCAAATAATTCAATTGAGTCTTAAGCAAATTTGTCGGGGTAAAAAGAGTAAATACGATGTGATTCACTCAGGCGTGTTAGATTGAACGAGGTAGCTTAAATGTTGCCTCTGCGAAGGAGAGATGAAAAAGTTTTCAATATAATTCGATGTTCGCCAACGTGATGTGCAGCAACCGCCAAGAACATGCGAAATGGTATTAACATCGGGCAAGAAAGTTCTCCAGATAGCGCTATTCAAATTGCGGGAATAAGGTGGAAAATGCTCGTAAGAAAATGGCTTCGTCCACTGCTCGAATTGAGGAAGTCGCGACAAACTTGAAGGATAGAGCACTCCGGGAGAAGAGGCTTGGTTTGTGAGGACAATTTCCGACCACATTCTCCTCAGGAGAACAAACCAGATCAGTGCTAAACGCCTGTTCCCCTCAGAACTTTACAGGAATGGCTCTCGCAAGCGGACCTCGCTCCAAAGCTACCAAGAAGTCGCTGGGAATCCTTGTGACGTTACCCGCAATGATTAGTACGGAGGAAGTACTGGAAAAAGCGGCTGAACTAGAGCGAAGCCACATTAACCTCAGGGGAATCTCGCTAGATCGTCCATTACGGAAGCAGTAAAAGCGCTCTCAGCTTGCTAGAACAAGGCCATGCATCAAGGCTGACAGCAGACAGCAAGCTAAAGTGGAAGTACTTATTCCTGCTTTCAAGAGAGAGCCTGTGTCCTCGGATGGACCACTCTAGGTACCCACATAAGAGGACACTGCCCCCATCTCCTTCGAAGGTCAAGCGTCTGTCGATATGCAAGGGGCCGGAAGAGCAGATCCCAAGGGTGTTAAGGACCATCACTCTTCTGGACCCCCAATCATCTCACCCCAAACAATTTCCGTTGAGACATATTTTATCCCTGAGCTTTATAGTCCAGTAAGTCTTCTGGGATACCGCCTGCATCCAAAATGGATGAAACTTGCCTCATTCGGGCGGCTCTCTCCTCGACTGCATCGGGGCCATTTCGTCCTATATTCTCTTTTCATCCACAACCCCATCCAAATCTTCGAGGGTGCAAAACTGCAAATCACCCCTAGAAGCTCTGAAAGTAAGAGCGGTCCGTAGGTCATCAACCTCGGGCCAACAGAAGCGGACGAAGCGTCCCACAGGGACGCTCATATATGCCCAGGCTGTGATGAAACGGCAACCACACCCCAAGAGGGCTCACAAAACTATACCGCCAGTTACGCACTCCCCCTCACTACTGAGGCTACTTTCTCAAACTCTCCCTCGTGCACTTCTGTCTTTTTGCACCCAGTGCGTGTACACCAACTGTCTGAGGCTTCTGAACAAACTACCAGAAATCTCACAGCTGATCCACGACACTAGCCCTCACATTCTTGCTATAACAGAGACCTGGCTTTCCGCGGATAACTGATAATGAACTGCATGTCTCTGGGTATTCTTAGTACCGAACGGACTCCTCCTGTGGACGCATGGAAGGCTGTGCCGTCTTCCTAAGCCAGAAGCTGCCGGTACCAACAGTCGTAGGGGAATTTACCGTCCCAGAGGAATGCGACACGCTCTAGATCAAAATCCAACGCCGTAGACGTCACGCGCTTCCTGCCGGTGTTATGTACCGTTCGCCGTCATGCAGTGCATCCGACGACGAGGCTATTCTTGCTACCCTAGACAGGCTCACATCTACCCAGCGTTTCTCCCATCTTCTTATTATGGGTGACTTCAACGCACTCAAACTCAACCCTATGGCGGCTTCTCATGAGGGCTGTTGCTGCGGGTTCTTGAAACCCTTGGCAATGTTGATCCATGAGAAAGCCTGGACACAGCATGTGGATCTACCTACAAGGCACCGTCCACGACAGACACCCTCCCTGCTCGATCTGGTCATTACGAACAAGGCTCACCTGGTAGATAGGGTGGTCATCAAACCACCGCTAAGGCATAGTGACCACATTGTACTGGCCTTTGACTTCATCTGTTACTAGCTCCAAAATTTTATAACAAAGGCTTTATTCCGAAACTTGCAGAAAGCTGACCTTAACGCACTAAGAACGCTCTTAAGCACACTCAGCCCTACATCCGATTCAGTGAACTTGAACTACCTTTCCTTTAAAGTTGCCATTCACGAAGCCGATGAGGCATGTGTCCCTCAAGAGCCATGGAAGTTCTCCTCTCGTGCACCGCTTCCATGAAACACACGCCGCCTTCTTGCATTACGTTCTCGTCTATTTTCTGAACGGAAGTTAACGGGTGAGTCAGAGGATCTAGAGGCCTTTTGCTCTCTACGAAACAGGTAAAAGTGGGAAATCCGTCAACACACCCAACAGGCACAGTCAAGAACCCTACAGGTAGCTCGCGAGAATAATACTTTTATTTTCATGTATATGCGTGTCCAAAGGAAAACTGAGCCCTCAGCGCTTGCTCCGTGGATTCCCGACGGGATAACCTCCTACAACTCCCAAATGGTTGTCGAGGTGTTCAGAGGATACTACTCAGATGTCTACAATGTGGATCTGCCAAACTGGCTTTCAATTTTCCTGCGGAAACACCTCCAATACCCCCTCCTGACAGCTGACTTTTCTGTGTCCGACGTTTTGGACCTCTTGCTTAAGATAAATCCTTATAGTGCCATGGGACCAGAAAAGATCCATCCCCGGATCCTCGAATGAGCGACCCTCGGTTTGGCGGTGCCTCTCTCTAACCTATTTAAACAGACGCTTCGGACAGACACTCTTCCGGAGGCATGAAAAGAGGCCACTCTCTCACGTATATTTAAAACAGGCAATCGTCAATCTCCTGCTAGTTACCGGCCGACCAGCCTTACCGGCATCCCATGCAAGATAGTGGAGCGACTGTTAAAACGCATTATCTTTAAGCATTTCTACCCCAATAACCGATCGGTCATGCATAACTAATATGTGAATCTTCCTGGATAGCCTAGCAGAGGCTAAAGACAATGGTCATATCTCGGATGCTATCTTCATCGACTTCGCCAAAACCTCCGGTCGTGTCCCACACGGTCCTCTGGTGCATAAACTGGAAGCTTATGGGATCCGAAGAGAGGTTCTCCGCTGGATAACTTCCTTTCTTGGTAACAGGACTTTCAGAGTAAAAACCGGTTCAGGCCTTTCGCCTCCATCTCCAGTCTTTGTGGGAGTCCCTCAAGGATCGGCACTTGGTCCATTGTTGTTTCTGATCTACATCAACGATTTCCCCGAGTTGACCTCTAGCAACGCCCTCCTTCATGCCGTCGACATAAAAATCTGGAAGGCCTCTGACCCCAATGCATTGCAGATTGACCTCGATCGTATAAAGTGCTGGTCAGGTGATTGGAGTATCTCTCTAAACGACAGAAGTGTGCGCACATGCCACTCGAAGGAGACTCCGGGAACCTATTCGTGATACACGGTATACGATGTGTAATAGATATCGCGGAAATTGACCTCAAAAATGACCCAAGGATTTGGCTTTTGTACGTGTTGTCCCTCTCTTATCACCAAAAGTTGGCCGCCAAAAGGGGTTTTATGACACTTGGGATGATAAAACGAACCTCCCATCGGATAGACAAGCACGCCTTTCACACGCTTTACGGAGCCTACATAAGACCACTGCTCTAGTATGCAAATCAAGTCGTCGACACCGGTTTGAAGAAAGACATACTCGCCATTGAGTGTGTCCGGCGAGTAGCCATCAAAATGATCACTGCCTTACGGCATTCCTCCTATGAGTCTCACCTCGAAATTCACGATCTTTATCCAATTGAGTTTCGTAGACTCCGCGGTGACATAATGCTTACACACTTTCTGTTTGGCACAGGACTCGTGCAACAATTGTTCACCCCAGTAATTGATAACAGTCGAAGAATTCACGACAAGAAGCTCTATAAGCCTCCTCTCAGACCTTCCTAAGACAACGGTGCTCTTATAGAGTTATCAGCTACTGGAACGACCTACCGTTAGAGATTGTAGCTGCCCTCTAAGGACCGTCTCATCGTGTTAGTTGTGTTTCATCTACTTGATTAGCCGTTAGATTAGTAATTCATCCTACTCTGCTAGACTATTATTATATTCCGATCTTGGTACTATCTGTAACCCCCAAGAGCGGTGCTACACCCCGTTTCCAATGACTGACTTTCAGATCAACAGAGAACTGCTGGAGATGGAAACGAACAAACTGACTTGATCCGGGTAAATTGGGCCCCACCGTCGAACTCGAGTACGACTCATTTAATCGCTGGAAAAGTGTAGCACCGTTCGTGGAGATTACAATAAATAACAAAAGCAGAGTAAAGTTAAATAAACGATTTCAACGATTTTTTCGTGAGTTGGAGGCTGAGAATCCAAACTACACGGATCAAGGCAGATTGCTCACTTCGATATCCAGCCTTTTCTCTGTTGACCTGAAAGACAGTCATTGAAAAAATGGTGTAGTAATGCTCTTGGGGATTATAGAGTGTACCAAGAAGGGAGTAAAATGATAATCCAGCAGAAGAGAGTGAATTACTATTTTAACGGTTTCTTAAGTAAGCGGTGTAGCGTTTTGTATAGCATTTTCTACTTTACACTTCCTATAGTTCGCTCTTTTCGCACTTATTCCACTTACCTGTACACTTCATGTTTAAACCAAGTTAGTCGATTGATTCGATAATCAATAACGCAAAATCTACACGTGAGGTCGTGAGCTGTGCAATATCTCCGCATTCTGTCATTCTAGTACAGGCTTCGGGAGGGATATATGCCAACGGAACCAACAATCCATCTTAGCGGTGTAGACGGCTTGATTGGCATACTAGGGCAGTGGTCTTATGTAGGCTCCGTAAAGCGTGTGAAAGGCGTGCTTGTCTATCCGATGGGAGGTTCGTTTTATCATCCCAAGTGTCATAAAACCCCTTTTGGCGGCCAACTTTTGGTGATAAGAGAGGGACAACACGTACAAAAGCCAAATCCTTGGGTCATTTTTGAGGTCAATTTCCGCGATATCTATTACACATCGTATACCGTGTATCACGAATAGGTTCCCGGAGTCTCCTTCGAGTG